>CAUYON010199277.1:0-35690 GCA_963573935.1 Arctocebus calabarensis
GGCCTTTAGTCTCAGGGTATATATAGGTGTATGGGTTCCTTGGCCAGGAAACGAATGAATACAGTCCCTTCCGCCAGGGGCAAGGTGAATGAATGTATCAATGAATGGATACAGTCCATTCATGGAAATGAGGCCTAGGAAATTCACAAGAAAGTGACCTAGGCATAGGAAATGGGGGTTCCACATTTAGTCCTAAGTGTGAAGCGAAGGAGACACCAAGGCACAGGTGTCTCCTCAGCAGTTGTCCAGACTTTTTGGCGATTGGAGCCTCTGGTGGAGGTTGGAGGTCCCCTTCCTTGCCTGTCATCCAGCCCGCTGGCTCTTTAGCTGGCTGCCACACCACTGACACTGCAAGGAGGAGGCGGCAGGTCCGCCAGCCCCGCTGAGCTGGCTAGGGCGCCAATTGTCCTGCATCAATTCTCCCTCCGAGTAGAAACTCCAACTACTGTTAGGGAGAAGGGGCGAAGACTCCATCTAACTGCTTCCTGCTGAATGGGGCGATGATAGAAGGGGGCAATTAGTCTCTCCTCTTTTCTTATTCCCACCTTCTCCTTCTAACTGCTTATTAAATAGAACTAAAAGTTTTAAGTGTTTAATTTTGGATAAGTTATACTGTCTTGCTTTTTAGAAAACATAGGTGAGTTGAACACTTCATGTTGAAAAATCCTCCACTATATTTTGTTGCTTTTATCTGAGGCCCTCTGTGGGGGATCAAGGCCCTAATGGACAAAGGGATTGGGGAAGAGGAAGGCGAGGGAGAGCACAGGTGTGACAAGCCTCCTACAATTTCCTACCATGAATTCTGCCTCTATTTCTTTTGGGTCTGGAGGTGCAATGGGACCTATCTCTTTGGGACCAGCAAACCACTGGATATGCACATTAGCTGCTTTCTGGGACTCAGCTCCCCCGGGGTGCACATGTACACTTACAGGTGGCTTCTCTCACTGGTAACCGCCAACTCCAGGGAGGCCAGTCTGTCCTTTACTATCTGCCCAGGGCCAGCCAAAGGCCCAATGAGTCGGGGGCCTGTGCTTTAGTCTAGTATCTGCCATCTCTAATGAAAGGGCCACCTCTTCTCAGGGCCTCAGGGATCTCATGGATAAGGCAGGCAAGCACAGCCTGGGTGCCCTGCTTCCTCCATAGAATTGCTACAGTTGCAGAAGCTCCAGGGAGCCTGAGGGACAGCTGAGACTTTGTCATTTGCTCCTTGAGGGCTCCCAACCCCCACCCTTCTATCTGAGCTCCAGCCATGTTCCTCGCCACCTCCTTACCTTACAGAGACAAGCAACTCGCTCTAGAACCCAAGGTGAGAGGCTGGCAGGGCCAGGGTATGTCTGAGGTCTTCAGTTTGTCAAGCCTGCCCTGCTTTGAGACCTTCCTTGACTTTGGCTGAAATGTGTGGGGATTCCTTAGAAGGTGCAGTCAGGGGATAAGCCAGCTGGTCTGCCCTGTGCTGGGGTCAAGGGTCAAAGCTGTTCCTTCCCCTGGGAGGTCTAGAATAAATTCTACCCCAGCTCCGAGTACGGAAGCCAGGGACCCTCTGCCATGGCCACCCAGAGCCTCTCTCAGCTTTCTGGAGTCTAAGTGCAGCTCTGAGAGTCAGTTTTTCAACCAATCGACTCAGGAACCTGCCCACTTATATCCTGCTAGTTTAAACAGAAAATTAATGACTAGAAACTGCCCTGCATACTGCATACCTCCTCTGGATTGACCCCTGGGCTGCTCCCCACTGACCCGAGGCCTGCAAGATCATCAGCCCCTTCCTGTCTCCCAGGACCTGAGCAGACCCAGAAGGCACTTGTGGTGACACGTGGTTGGGACAGCTAAGTGTGCAGGTGTGCTGTCTTTCTACCTGGTGAAGGTCAGCTTGGACCCCTGCAGAAAACAGCTCATTCCTCTGGATTTTCCCTTTCAGCAGAGACTCTGTTGACCTGCTGGTCCCAGACTTTTTGTATGCGGAAAATGCTATGTAACAGGACAGTCTGACAGCCAGCATTCAGGATCTTCAGACATTAGCTCTAACTCCAAAGCCCCACGCTCTTAACCACAGCCACCTATCCGGGCTAACCAAGCAGGAGATCTGGAGGCAAAATTACCTGATCCAAATTTTGCCATTTCTCCCACTCCTCTGGCTATTTGAACGCCTAAGCAAGAGGGACTCAGGATCCCAAGCATGAAACTCTCCTACTTGACATGGTGGCAGGACCTTCACAGCAGCCCCAGTGGAGTGGTTAGTTGGCTGTATTTGCTACTTGCAGGCAGGATGCGTTCACTTCCTAGCACTCACCCTGTTCCTGGCATGCGTGTGAACACATATGACAAGGCACAGCCATGGCCTCACCATCCCACCCTCTGATGGTGTCTGCTCAGAAAGTCACACTCTGGACCCTTCCTACCATCTGGTCCTTTTAACACACAGATTTGCAAGGATTCTCCCGCTGGGGAAGTGCTCCAGAAATGAGTTCTCAAACTGCCAGTTCTCCAGAGTGGGCTCTGACCTGGTCATTTTCTGGAATCTCTTCCACACCCCAGTGGGCCGTGGTGATCTGTTTGAGCTACATGACCACCGCTTCATAGAGGAGGAGGGAGCCTGGTTTGCTGGTTGTGTTTCCCCTGCCCCAAGTGTATTTTTGAACCAGCACTAAGATCTTTCTTGTCACTGAGCAAGAAACCTTTCTGGAAGACATGTTTTATTTTTCTATTTGTCTCTGAAATGATTAGGACTCAGACATTGGAGAGTGTGATCATTCTGCCCAGCAGACGGCTCCCGTGTCCCTCGCAGCTCCCTGATTGTGGGCAAGCTGGCTCATTCTGGGTCTTCCTAGAAATGGACCCAACTGGTTTGAAGGGGGCTCTGAGGAGACTTCTCCCTCCTTTCCCACTGGGGGATATCTCCTGCTTAATTTTCCAGGGGAGCCCAAGCCGGCGTCCTGAAGTTCTCAGATGACTTGCTAGGCAGCCCTGGGCCTACTAGGGCCGGAGCCAGCCAAAAGCTGGAAGACAGAATGGGCTGTGTTTTATGCAGAGTGGGTTTAGACAAATCAAAGCCACAGAGACAACACAGGCCCTCAGAACAAGAGCCAGATTCTTGAGTGATTCCCAAGAGCTTGTTCTAGAGGACAAGAATGCTCAGATGCAGAAGGCCAAGGGAGATTAAAGAAGCTTTTCCTTCCCTTGAGTGACTACCAAGGCCATGCCCATCCTGACAGATGTTGTTCTGGACCAGCCCCCAGCAAAGGAGCACAGATGCCCCCTGATGCCAGGGCCACCTGCCCCCAACATGCCCATGGCCCCCTAGTGGAGGGGAATGTTCCTGATCCATTCTTTAAAATCCTTCAAAGCGCACCCCCACCACCCACTCTGTCTTACCCGCCCCTTGAGTCCAAACCACAGACCTTTTTAGCACCTCAATTACCAGCAGCAGTGTGGAGGGAAACAGAGGGAGCAGACGTTCCTCCCACCCACTGGGCAGGTTGTTAAGATGGAGGCGGGAGGGACTACAGTAACAGCAGCTCTGTTCTTTCTTTCAGCCCAGCTCTGGATTACAAGCTGTGGACTTCTGCAGAGGAGTACTTTTTCCCACGTGCACGTGGCTGGGGTTAAATTGACACTCTTGCATAGACATTTTTTTCTGCAGCGACAATCAACTAACTGCTCTGCAAAGAAGTCTGACTCTTCTCCCCGGCCCCCTCCTCTCTTGAGTCCCAAATTCCTGTGTCTCAGGCTATTTGCTAATTTCCTTATTTATTTTTTCAAAAGTTTTCGTCCAATGTACGTAACTAAAAAAATTCAAACAGCACAAGGTCTGAAGGAAAAATGGTGGTCCTTTGGCCCTTTTCTCCCCTAAATTCCTCCCCCATGACTTTTTATTCTGATGTTTCTTTCCATATTTCTAAACAATATGCTTACACAGTCATTCCTTGATTTGTCAATTTTAAATGCCTATTGGCTTGTTCTAACTGAAGATGGGTCTGGGTACCCTAAACCTATTTGCATGCCTCTATCTTCTTTCTCTTCATTCTTCCTAATATATCATATCATATTCTTGTTAAATAGATATTCAGTTTTTATTTTATTACATTTACATGTGTGCTGTTCCCTGCTGAATGAAGGAATACTCTAGGATCACATTTTCTTTCTTCTGTAACTCTCTGTTCTTCTAGAAGTTAATAATTACCTCATTTTTTTGTCTGCTTGGTCTCAGTGATTATCCTAATAACTCTTCTAGGTCTCCCCAGTAGAATTTCCAAACCCCTATGGACATTCTTTTTCCTATAATTAAGCAATCTGATAAACTACTGGTTCCATTTTTCCCAAAAGTCAGTCCTCCTGCTCCCCTTGGAGTTGCTCACTCTCTTGTTCTGCTGCAGCTCTGGTTCTTGGACTTTTTTGCTTATAGAGTGTTGGGTCTTCTCTCCCCTGGACTCCAACTCTTCCTCCTCCTTCATTTGTGCTGTTGGAGTTTCCATGTCAATTTCCTAGTTGGAAATGTTTGTCTTCCAGAGCCAGCTCCAGAAGCCTGGACACCCTGGCAGGTTAAGGTGCCTCGTAACCACCAAGTACATGTTTGGCAAAGGTGCTAGGAGTATGGGCATCTCCAGAGGCACATCCAGACTCCCACCCCTCAGCTCAACCTGCACAGGAGAGTTTGGTTCAAACTTCTGACAGTCTCATGAATCCAAAGTCTAGCCAGGAATCTCCATAAAAATTTCTCTGTATGGAAAGAATTGAATGGGAGACATGAATTTATTGGGCTAGAAGCTGACCCACCCTAGTCAAAACTGAGCCACTGATGCTATACATGTATTTCACCTTCATGCAGACTAGGAGAAGATGGCTGTTTTCTCTAGACACTGTATTTTTGTGTGGTAGGAAATTGTTATAAATACCCATTTGGTCAAAATACTGCCATATTGACAGTACATTATCGATGTGGATGGTGTTAGCTAGACAAACTCTCAGCAGAGGGTGGTTTGCTGTGTATTAACCCTATAGACTCTGAAATTAATCAAGGTCAATATAGCTTCAAATGTCCAAGGAGCACAGACCAATGTACTGAGTGTTTGCATTTTTTCAAGTCTGAATTTGATATTTTAACCTATTTTAATGTAAGTATTGCCTGTGATGCAGCAATGAGGCACACGTTTTGTTCAAACATGGGTGAGGAGGAAGAGTTCAGCCTAGTTGTACACACCTGTATCCTAATCTGCAAAGCCAGAAGAGAGCAAATGGGTTGAAGATGAGACAGAGAGAGGAAGTATACCCCAACTTGCCCAATGAGTCCAAGGGCAAATGAAAGGACTCTTGCATACAGTTTGTAGGGAATGATCCAGAAGCAAAGCAGACTAAAGATGGGTTCCAATAACTCTGGGGAGAAGCTCACTTAGCTCACATGGCAAAGTCTTTGTTTGTTCCATGGACACTTTGTTGTATCAAGGACCAAATGAAGGGACTTCATCTTAAGAGACTATAGATTATGATATATTAGGTATAATAACAAGATAATGTTAAATGTGTGCTCCCCAATATCCCCAAAAGGAGGAAAACAGAGAAATAACTAAAGTTGCAGGAAGACTTGGCTACAAGATAAGATTTGCAAAGGTTGGGATGAGAATAAAACCTGAAGGAAGACACAAACCTAAAAGGACATTTTAGTTATTTGCAAGTGGTTTCTGAGTTACTTCTCTAAGCTGGGCACTTTGCTTTGTGCTAGGGAATAGCAATAAACAAGCCACATTGAGGCTTACAGCCTAGCAGGGAATAGAGACATCAAGCAGGTAATTATAACACATACACAAATAGACAACTTCCTCAGTCAAAGAAATAGCATCTATGAAAAACTGACAATGAGCATCACATTTAACAGCAAAAAACTGTGTATTTTCTTCCGAGATCAGGAATGCATGGCTGCTTTCTCCACTTCCACTAGCCATTGTACTAGAAGTTCTAACCAGGACAATTAGGCAAGAGAAAGAAAGAAGAGGCATCCAGGTTAGAAAGGAAATAATTAAACTATCATCATTTGTGTATGACATGATTTTGTATATATAAAATTCTAAAGAATCCCTGTAAACACTATTAGAGCTAGGTTCAGCAAGGTTTCAGGCCATAAGATCAATATACAAAAATCATTTCTATTTCTATGGAGCAGCAAGGAGCAATCTGAAAATAAAATTTAAAAAAATTCAATTTATAATAGCATCAAAAGAATACAGCACATAAGAATAAATTTAACAAAGTTCAAGAGTTCTACACTGAAAACAGTAAAACAATGTTCAAAAACATTAAACAAGATCTTAAAAAAAAAACGAGAGAGACGTATGGATCAAAGGACTATATAGTGAATATGGCAATATTCTCCACATTGATCTACAGATTTTAATGTGTTCTCCATCAAAATACCAGCTGCCCACTCACCCACCTTTTTTGCAGAAATTGACAAGTTAATCCTAAAATGCATATGTAAATGTAAGGAATCCAGAATAGCCAAAATAATCTTAAAAAGTAAAATAAAGTTGGAGGACTCAACATTTCCTGATTTGAAAACTTACTACAAAACTGTAATAATCAACATGGTGTGGTACTGGCATAAAATAGACATATAAATCAATGGAATAAAAATGAGAGTCTTACATTATGATAAAGTGATGTTTAAAAAGAATGCTAAGACAACAAAATAGGAGAAAAAAATGTTTTCTTTAAGTGGTGGTAGGACATCTGGATATTCACATAAGAACTTGATTCACAAAAGAATCAAGTTCGACCTCTACCACATACCATATACAGAAATTACCTCATAATGAACCAAACCTAAATGTAAGAACTGAACTATAAAACAGGAGTAAATATTCATGACCTTGGGCTAAGTAATGGTTTCTTAGCTACACCACCAAAAGCACAAATAACAAGAGTAAAAATAGATATAAATTGAAAAGACAACCTATAGAATGGGCGAAAAATTTAGTAAATCACATAATGATAAGGGACTAGCACCTGGAATATATTAAGAACTTTCACAATTCAGTAGTGAAAAGGTAAATAACCCAACTTAAAAATAGACAAAAGATTGACTAGACATTTCTCCAAAGAAGACATACACGTGACCAGCAAGCACTGGAAAGATGCTTAACTTTATTGGTCAACATGGAGATGCCAATCAAAATCACAACAACAAGAACATGTGGAATGTTGTAGCTACTTTGGAAAACAGTTTGGCTATTCCTCAAAATGTTACACATAGAGTTATCCTAAGATCCAGCAATTCTACTTCTAAGTATATACCCAAACAAAATGAAAGCACATGCCCCTCACAAACTTGTATGCAAAAATTCATAGCAGGATTATTAACAACACTCAAAAAAGTATAAACAACCTGAATGTCTATCAACTGACAAATAGATGAATGAAATATGCCACAAAGAAATTTGTTATTTGGCACTAAAAAGGAATGAAGTATTAATCAACAACATGGATGAACCCTGAAAACATTATGCTAAGTGAAAGAAGCCAGTCACAAAAGGCCACATTTGCATCATTCCATTTGTATGAAATAGCTGTAATAGACCTCTCTGTAGACTTGGAAGGTGGATTAGTGTTTGCTTAGGACTAGAGGGTGTGACGCGATGGGGAGTGGCTGCGATGAGCATGCTTAGGAGGGCATGGAGTTTCTTTTTGTGGTGATAAAAAAAGTTCTAAAATTATACTGTGCTTATGGTTGCACAACTCCATTGCCACACTAAAAACCAATGAACTCTATACTTTAAATGGTTGAACTGTATGGTATGTGAATTATATCTCAATAAATCTCTCTAAAAAAGGAAGGAGTGGGCAACAACTAATGAGTGTGCTGAATGTTATGATTGGGAAAGGGTGACATGTGAGTAAATAGGATGTAAACCCAACTGGGCTAAGACATGAAGGAGCATGAGTTTGGTGATTGATGACACCCAGGGCAGAGAATATGGTAAGGTCAATGGTAAGATCAAAGACCTGAGGCTGGGAAAAGCATGGAAAACAAAAGGAAATAAAGGTATGTTGGTGTGCTGAAAGCAGAGAGTAGGAAGGAGAGGTTCAAGGTGTGGTTAGATGGCTAGGCAGAGGCCAGCTGCCCCACGTTAATAACTCTAGATTTTCCCTCTAAAGTGATAGGAAGACATTTAAAGGTTCTACCCTGGAGAGTGCAATGACTGGAGTTGAGCACAAAGGTGTGCTCTGGCTGTAGGAAACTGATTTGAGGGAAGGAATAGATATAGGACAATCAGACAGGAAGCCAATGAGAGATGTGATGTCTAAGAAATCTAAACCAAAGTAGGATGAGGGGAGACTGGGAGGTGAGGATGTGCAGACAATTAGCTCTTCTATGAAGTTCGGCTGTAATGAGAGGAAAGAGAGGGAGTTGTAGCTGGAAGGGATATGAGATGGAAGAAATTTAAAAGATATACATGTTTAAATGGAAATTGGAGGACTCCAGAAGAGAAAGGCAGGTTTAGTATTCAGAAGACAGAAGAGAGAATTCATTTAGTCAGACGAAGGTGGAAAGCAATGAGATACAGAACACTCTCAGAGGGACGTGCCCTCTAATGTTAACAGGGGAAGGGAGGATATGGTTATGGATGAAGTTGGGTTCATCCTCATCTTCCTTTCTCCAATTTTGCAAAGCAACCTGTGGGCCAAGAGTGAGTGGATCTGCTTTTATAGTGTGCTGTCTTGGGTGGTGATTAACAAGGAAGCCCTCTGAGGGGTGATGATAGGCGTTAATCAAAGGCACCAAAACATGCATAGCCATGCACTCCGTATTATACTTCCTTTTTATATAACCTTCACACTAGGAAAGGTAGAAAAATGAATGAAGAGAGAATTGGAACCCTGAATGGAGACAAGATAGTGGGAGGGGATCCAGTCAATTCAAAAGTTCAAGCCCTGTGTGTTGAGTTAACTTCAAGATACAACTAAAGAATCATTTTTTGCTAGTAGAAATCATATAGACTGGAATAAGCATAATAAAATTGGAAATGATCAAATGTTCTATTTTTAAAGAAGAGCAAAAGAAGAATTCAAGAAAATATAGTTGATTGACATTAACAATGATCTCTGCAATGTTTGTTAATGTGTAATTAGGAAGTACCAGTGTTCACCAGGAAATATTTATGCCAAAATATTATGTCTTTATGGGGATTGGTATCTGTTTCTTGATTTCAAAGTACATGATTGGGAGATTAACACTGTTTTCAAAAATAACGAAGTTTAAGAGGACATTGATCCCAGGTCTGCTGCATGGAAAACTATATACTTCAAAGGGGCATTGACCTTTAGAGAATGGTCACCAGGAGGCCCTGGATGAAAATCAATAGGAATAACAAAAGCAGAGAAGCATTGGACACGGCAGCAATGGCGTCCTCAAGCATTCAAAGTCCTGCTATATCTGGTATTTTTTTTAGAGTAGTCCATAAAGCAGAGCTGGAAGCATAGGTAGGATGTTCGGGAAAGGTAGACTGTTGCCTCTAAATAAGGAAGAACTAACACCTAGAGATATCCAGCAAGGGGAGCAAATATTGAGCTCCCCAGTCCTGAGGGATTCTAAAAGATTCTGTTGGGGGATCTGCTACAGCATGGTTGGGGACTAAGTAATGCTATGGTTCCATGAAAATAAATGTAGAGGCAATGATATGGATGTTAATCCTTTGGCACTCACCCTAGAGGTGTGAACACCAACACCTACAGAGGCTGTGATCTAGCTGAGCTATCTGGCCAGGCAATGGTAGTGGTGGAACCAACTCTTCTCTCTCTAAGATCTGTTTCTGTCACTCCATACCATTCTGTTCCCACCATTTCTATTGCCTTTCCTGTGTTTGTTTGGAACATCATTTAAGAATTCTAAATCCTCCAATCATGAGTTTCAGGCCACACCCTGCCCCAAACATCAACTGGTCTACACATCCTGGATGATGTCTGCAGCATTGGCCTTGAAACTCGTGGGCCCTGAGCAGCTGACTCTTGGTCCACACAGATAAGGATATTACAGATAAGGGCTCTGTAATCCCTGGGGAGGCTGCTCCCAGGGAAGGAGTCTTGTGTCTGCTTCCTGGAGAAGGCGACTCATGCTCCTGAGAGGAGATGACTCCAATGCCACATGCCTCACCTGAACTGTGGGGTCAGCTCTACATCTTGCCTCAGTTGTACATGACCAGGGTCATCCACTGAAATACAACCATCATCATTACAATCAATTCTTTACATTCATTAGCTCAATACAGAGCAGGGAAAATGCCACCCTCATCCCTTAGACCTCAGTGCAGTCCCATCACCCTTTTCCAGCTAATCCCAACCCAAGCATGAGGTCTCAGCCCCTGCCACAGCACATCTGCTGCTCCCTGAATAGCCATAGTGAGGGGGTAGCTGAGGTCGACCAGCTGGCTGGTTGGAGGCTCTAAAACCCACTGGGAGTCAGTTTAATGCACAGTGAGCTCAGCGGCTGTTCTTCAGTTCCCTCTTGGATTTATGACTCCCACATAATCCTCTGCTTTATTAAGCTATTGGAAAAAAATAAAATCTGTCTGCCAAGATCCTAAAGCATCCTGGCAGCAGCGATATATAAGGCAGTAATTGGAGTCCAGGGTAGGGGGGCAACAGCTCGGCTGGCCTCTGATGGACTGTTCAATGCCCTCAGGGAGAAAAATGCCCCTTGGAATCAGTTCGGGAGAGGAGACCTGGGACTGTGCCTATTCCTGGGATGGGATGGGGCCTACCTCCATCTCTGTCAGGTAGAGTCCTTTTCCATCCTTAGAGAGGTTGTGGAAAGTCTCTAGGGTCAAGAAGGAACATGTTGACTGAGTGATGGGGAGGGAATCGGGGCAGGTCAGGGGAGGCAGATCTGGACCCACAAGGAGGTGAAAACAGATGTGGTGATTCTGCTGGGAGCGGGGCCCCAACTGTCCTCCTCTCTCTGCAGTCACGCTCTCCCTGGGCCGCTCAGGAGCATCCTGAGAACAGCTCCCTGGGAGCCTCGGCCACGCACCCACCCCTTCTAGCTCCTTGTACTTTGTACCCCCACACTCAGCCCTGGGGATGTGTGGGCTTGTCTTTTTTCACAGGCACAATTTGGAGGCCTGTGGACCCTTTAAGGTGGTCAGGTTTGTGCCTCAGATTTTCTTTTACCCTCACAGGGCTCTAGTCTTCTCGGCTCTTGCACAGCTCGGAGTTGTGTGGGGTATGACGAGGAAGCTCGAAGCAGGTGTGAGGATGATGGGAGTAGGGGCTGGGGGAGGCCCTCTGCTCCCCCCCAACCACGTGGCTCCTCTTGAGCTCTGTTATGGCCTGGCCTTCAGACATCATTTCATTTAAAACAAAGGGTTATGCTGCTAAAACGTGTGAAAACCTCTGGCCTGCATAGTGAATTTCTGCAGCCTGCGGAGGGGTCTCCCGTCCACACTTATTCACTTGTGTGTGGAATTCCTGCAGCAGAGATCCAGCTTCTCCATGGCCGGACCAAAGAGCAGGTTTCAATTATAAACACAACCCAGAGAGGGGACAGAGTAATTTAGATTACCGTGTTTCTGAGATAGGAGCTGGACAGGGGGAGAGCTGGGCAGGGAAGTGTGCTGGGGGAAGCACAGAGGGAGCTGCCTACACTATTGGTGGCCTCAGCTGGGCTGTGTCCTCTTAGAGCAAAGGCACCTCAGGTAGGACACTAGCCCACCCTGCTGTGGGGGTCTTGGCCAGGCCTCGGGCAGGACTAGGCTCCTGGTCCTCTCCTGTACTCTCTGACCACTGCAAACGTCTCCCGGCTGCTGTCCCAGCAACACTTACTTGCCATGGCTTCTAGACGCATCAGGAAGCACACCAGGCTGGGGAAGCTGACCCTGCCATCGCTGTTGCTGTACCGGAGGGTCACGAGGTCCAGCAGCTCAGTGCTGATGGAGATCCCTGCGAGGAAGTCTGGGCAGCAGGGTGAGTGCATGAGTGGGGAGGAGGCCGTGGGCCCAGCTGGTCTCTGCCCCGCCAGGTCTGAGAGATGCGTTCAGAGGGCCCACGGCCTTCCGCCCACTCCTACACAGCCTGGCTTGGAGTGGGTGCCCCTCACTTCACTGTCTTCTCTTTTTTGTTGGCTGCTGGGCCCCAGTGACACAGTTCCGGAGTTTGGCCAGAAGCCAACTCATACTCAAGAGACACTGTGTGCCTTGGGGACACATCAGACTTCACAATCCTCTGTTAATTCCCGTGTAGCGTGGGAATCGCGGGGACGTCTGGGGTTTGCTGGTGACTTGGTGAAACAACTGTCCTCCCTCAGGCATGATAGCATGTGGGTCTTATGTGTGGCTGCTGCCAGTGCGTCTAAGTGTGGTCCCTGGAAGAGGACCAGGGAAAAGGTTGGTCCTCAGAGGGGAGACACAAACTCAGGAGATAGGTCTAGTCATAAGCTCCAACCACACAGGGGCCAAGTGCAGACCAGCAGAGGCAGGCCTGAAAGCCCAGGGAGCAGGCAGAACCTTGTAAACCAAACTATCCCTCAATAGACCAGCCCAGTGGCAGTCAGAGACATACAGGGTTAAGAAAGTGTGAATTTAAAGGCCTTTGGACGGGACACACATACTCCAGCTTGTCACATTTTCAACCCCACAACCCTCTCTTACAATTAGCAGCATTGCTCTTCTAAGTTACCATTCTGCCTTTGGATTCAAGGCTTTTGACTTGAATTTGAACTAGTCTCTATTTCTCCCTCTTTTTTATTCTGGAGTCATGAGGGAGGTCTCCTTTAAAGATTTTATCTTTAACTGGCCTTTTAGTGGTTCTCAAAGACCAGGGGCAAGCACAGAACCCGAACTGGGAGTTTGCTAGAGATGCAAATTCCTCAGCCCCACCCCAGACCTGCTGAATCAGAAATGTTGAGGTGAGGCTCAGCCATTTGTGTTTCAACACACCCTGCAGGGGATTCTGGTGCACACTCAGGCCTGTGAATCCTGGCTCTACGTTATGAAGAATTATAGAGGAGGGTCTATGTTACAGCAGAGGAGGGGTGCAGTGGTCTGGGCTCCCCCCAGCTGCAGTCCAGGAGCCACAGAGGTAGAATTACAGAAGCTTTTCTTCTAGTGTCAATCTGGGGGATATGGTTTCACATTTCATTAAGGTCGGTTGTCAATTCTTTGCATACCCTTTTTGTGATCCATTCTCCCCATTGGCCATGTGGAGATAATGATTCCTGCCTTGCCCAGTTCTCAAGGCAGTGTAGACAGGTGGAATGAGAGGACGTCTATAGAAGCACCTGGTGAACCATGAAGCACTTACACCCCCGGAGGTATTATTATCGTTATCTCGAACTGAAAGCTTTTGTCTACTTGAAGCAGACAGATGCCATTTGATTGAATTTAGCCCAAACCCTCTGTGAAGAGGGAGAAGGAAGATCAGCGGCCTACTGGTGGGTATTTAACCCCGACGGCCCAGACACGGAGCTGGGAGCGTCTCCGAGGCCAGTTCGATCCCTAGAAGGGCAGCAGTCCTGCGGGGCCATTTTCTCACAATCAGAGCTGTGCTGGGAGAAAAGGCAGCTGGGAAAATTGACTGGACGTGCGAAGTTGGCCGGGAAAGGATGTCCGAGGCCAGAGCCCTGGAGGCCCCACAGGCAGTGTGAGTGTGAACTGGGGGAGGACACAGGGGCTGCACGTCCGCCGCCTCTGCCTTGCCCACCCACCCCACGGCCCCCCGGCATCCCAGAGCAGAGGGCTCCTGCTCTACCTGTGTTCTCTACGGCCTTCCACAGGTCTGAGCTCAGGAGGACTCCGGGGCTCTTCTGGATGTTCTGGAAAACATGCTGATAGGGGAAAAGAAACAAGAAGTCTCTGTGAGAACATGTCCTAGACAGGAGGAGGTCTGGGAAATCTCTTTTTGACTCCCTGGAGCTGATTTCTCCAAAACTCAGGTGGAGTCAATTCAGAGGTAGGTGCCGCAGCATGGCTGAGGCCTGGAAGGTGGGAGTGGCCAGCCCTGGTGACGTCAACCCTCCTGGCTGCCCGCTGAGGGGCTGTTGGCTCCCCTCTCCCACCTGTCCTCCTTTCCTCTTCCCTACACCCAGACTGGCCCCTGTCACATAGGGCAGTTTGCTGTTTTCTCTAAAGAGTCTTCACAGGGCAGTGGTTAGGAGCACAGGCTTCACAATCAAACTGCCAGGGTTGAAATCCTGCCTCAAGTACTTACCAGCTGTGCAACCTGGGCAGTGACTTAATCTTTCTAGGCCTCAGTTTCCTCACCTGCAGCACGGGGTTAATTATGGTACCTACCTCATGGGTTTGTTGCCAACAGTAAATGAGCAAATTCAGCAGAACCTCTATCATTGACCACCTCCTTAAGTTGACGTAAGGAGGTGGTCAGTGTGTGGATGGACACGTACCACGTGTACATACCAGTACGATAGACTGGACACACATCACAGGTACGTAGCAGTATCATAGGCCTCATTCCTTACGCTGACCACCTCCAAGTGGTGACCAGTTTGCTACATTCCCTTGGGGGCTCAACTCACAGAGGTTCTACTGTATGTATAAAGTGGTCAGGAGAGGACTTTGCACATTACTAAATGTGTACAGGAAATGTTGGAAGCAGGTAGGAACTGCAGCCTGGGTCCCAGCGTAGTCACAGAAGGTAGTAACTGTAACAGCTCGATTCTGTAGATGGTGGCTCTTGCATTACCCAGCACTTGTCTGCTCTACCTCTCACTGTAACCCCGATCGGTGTCATACTTCACAGGGCAGGGCTGTCCTTCCCTTGGATTAAGTATGCAAGTGCCACAGGACTGAACTGAGGACTCCGGATTTAGGTCCATGCAAATCAGGAGCTCTTCCCAGACAAAATATCCCACACACAGCTGTGTGACTGAGGCCCACTGTGGGGACAACTATTGTGAAGGAGCAGCTGGAGGACTTCTCCTTGGCCTTCTTCAGCTTTTGGTGAGTATAAAATCAGGCCTAGAGTGTTCTCAACTAGGTATTCACGCGTTCACTCAGAATTTATTAGTCTGACCATTTATTTAGCATTTTGATCCCTGTCTATGTTATACTACGGGAGTCACTGAGGAAAGACTGATATGAGTGAGCTCCTGTCCTGGAGGACCCCCCAATCTAATGGGGCAGTGGACACGCCAGCATCATAGTGGCTGGAAATGAAATGAGAAGCCACTGACCTTGGCCAGGGATTAGGAAACACA
Source organism: Arctocebus calabarensis (assembly GCA_963573935.1). Classification (NCBI taxonomy): domain Eukaryota; kingdom Metazoa; phylum Chordata; class Mammalia; order Primates; family Lorisidae; genus Arctocebus; species Arctocebus calabarensis. Next base: position 15,194 of record CAUYON010199277.1, read on the forward strand.
TCCCTGTATAGTCACAAAGGAGCACTTTATTCAGCCTTTAAACAGATTGTAGAAATATCTAGCAACATGGCTAGACATTTGATACATTGGTTTTTTCTCTCCTTTTTTTTTTTTTTTTTTGGCCAGGACTGGGTTTGAACCCACCACCTCTGGCATATGGGGCCAGTGCTCTACTTCTTGAGCCACAGGCACCACCATATCAGATTATACTTTTATTTAGCTTATGTGGGTATGTATATTAGAGGAAAAATTCCAAAGTGTATTCACTGGGTATTAATAGTTTCTCTTTGGTTGGTAAGATCATGTTTTCTTTTTTAAATTTATCTTTGCCCATCTATGATTCTTTTTTTTTATTATGACAGGTATAGCTTTCATAATAAGGATGGGTTATTTATAAGTACAAAATAGTAAGACAATACAATGTGGCTTGTTCTCACAGATGTGGGTTTAAGAGTTAGGAGTGGGGGGTGGGTGACACCATATCAGGGAACCGAGGAAGGTTCTGTAGGGAAGGTGTGTTTGGGGCTGGATGCTCAGGGCGGGAGGGCGCTGGCCAGGCTTGGGGTGTAGGGAGGGAGAGGGAATGGCAGGCCAAAGGGGCGAGGGCATGAGTTTATAGGGAGTAATGAGGAATCTCAGCTGGGACCTGAAGCAGAGAATGGGACAAGTAAAGGGGGTTTCTCCGGCGGCCCGACTTGGAGGGTCTTGTGTGTGATTAGACTTGTGTGTGATTGTCCTAGGAACAATGGGGAGAGCCACATGAGCCCCCCAAACATGTCTGCATTTTGACAAACCCTCTGGCAAATGAATTGGAAGGACCTGAGGGGGCAGGTGGGCCAGGGTTGTGCGGGGGGTGGGGGGGGGCACGAGGAGGAAAATGCTAGCAGTTTTAGTTGCAGTTCACAGGGAACTCTTCCTCTCCCAGCCTCCCAATATCCTTCATCCTGCACCTGACTGGGAGCAGCCTTGACCTCTAGTGCTCCAAAAGTGTGTCTAGACATGAATGTCTCCCCAGACAGAATGCGAGCATGCCTGGAGGGCAGGGGTGAGCTTTCCTCTTTTTTCATACCCCTCAGCCCTGGTGCAGGCTTGGATACCTGGTAAATATTTGCTAAACTGGATGGAATAAGAGCATAAATCACAGAGAACACACGCATACCTGGCAACGGACCAGGCGCCTCCACAGTCGTGTGAACTCCTCCTGGTTGAGCCGCCCATTCACTTGCAGCTGGGTGGAGAGTTAAGAGTTAACCAGCCCAGCGTGCAGGGAGCTGGAGGGGCCACCCGTCCTGCCTGCGAAGGCTCCATCCATCACTAGTAACACTGCTGTCGGCCCAGCACCACCTAAATGTGACCCCTCGCCAGCTGGCTCCCACAGCAGCGTCTGAAAGTGACCCAGCTCAGATTTGTTTTACAAAGAAAAATGGACAATGGGAAGAAGAAAGCCCTGGGGAAAAGAGGCCAATGTCACTCGCATGCAGGGGAAGAGAGTGAACTCAGGACAGAGCCCCACCAGTCAGCGGGTTCTCTGGGGAGGGGCAGCTGCGGGTGACATGTGCAGAGGGAAGGCTTTCCATGTCCATATTAAAACCAGACGTGGCCACTCCCTTGGAGGGGTTCAGTGGTGACTGAGGAGGGGGAGAGGATTAACCTCTAAGAACTGGAAGGGGAGCCAGAGGGTGAGTAGGAGGAAGGCCAGGAAAGGCCTGTCTGCTTTGCAGGAGTCCAGCAAAGGTGCCCCCTCTGGGGTTACCCACCTCAGGCCATGGGGCTGCGGAGACCATTTGGGTTCTTCCGTGGGAGATGGCAGTACCTCTCAGTGATTTGACACCACGACCAGCAGAGATGGAGCCTGACTCCATCACAAAGCCCTCGTGGTCTCTGGTGGCCAGCTTCACAATCCTGACCGGGCCTCCTTAGCTGCGTGAGAGCAGGCCGCTCTGTCCCTCTCAGGGGGCAGCACCCGGCCCAGCAAGGGGCTGGCCAGGCAGCAGTGTGCACACGTGGGGTCAGCCTCTCCTGCCTACTGGGACAGGGGGTATGCAGGGCAGAATGGCCTACCTAGGGGTGAAACCAGCAGAGTGAGGAGCCCGAGTCAAGTTCTTGGTCCTGCCACTTGAAGTCACTAAGCTGGGGTGAATCACTGAATGACCACCCAGCCTGCTCCTTGGCAAATTCGCAGCCATGGACCTTCACTGCTGTGCAGACCGAGGAGCTTTCTATGTGTTGGTGGTTCCTATCTTTATTGAACTGGGGCCTTGCTGAGTAAAAATCTAAATTGTGGGGACTCGTCCAATGGTAAGGGGAGGAATGGGGGAGGGAGAATAGTCCTCCTGCTCTAAGGAGGCGGCATAGGGTTAAGATTAGAACGTGGACTTTGGGGATTGAAAATTCCAACTAAAATCTGGGCACAAGTCCTGGCTAGCTGCATGACCTGGGCACCTTAACATCTTTGTACCCCTGTTTCTTTCATTGTGTGCTGAGGTAATAATACCTCCTAGGTCACAGAGTTGCAAAAATTATGAGAAAAAATATATAAATTAGCCAGTGCAGTTCTCAGCACACAGCAGTTACTCAATAGATGGTGACCATGTCATGTTGCTACGGTTGGCCAGGAGAGTCAGTGAGTTGATAGTGAATCCATGGAAACTCGGGGCCAAGAAGAAGAGTGAGAAATTGGACCCCTGCTGAGAGGGGCTCTCAGAGCCAGGGAGGGATGACGGCAAAGGATACGTCCATCAGAGCCACGATGCTGCGGCACTCATCCAAGGAGAATGTGTCCCCCGGGGGTCCTGAGGAGGGAAGGCCAGGGGGCTGACGTGTTGGGGGCTGGGTGCCAGAGGAGACAAGTATGGGGCCAGCAGTCCCATGGGCTGATCCTACCTGTCAGGAGTTCCTGATTGAGAAGGCTCTGAAGCTGGGTGGCATCCATGTCTGTCCCCTGATCCAAACAAGGGAGGAAGCATTTGTACAGTGCTGGGCCCGAGAGACACATCCACTTGGCTCTGTCTGTAAAAGCACTCTGTCTCTGAGCCCTTGGTTCCCAGGATGTGCCCATTTCGCCTTTGTCAAGAAGCCTCGCCTGAGCTCCAGGCAGTGGTGGTCACTCCCTCCTCTGACCAGTGCCACCTGTAGAGCACACATCGTCTCCTCAGCCCTTCCTAGGCTGGACATATGCTGGCCATGCGTAGAACACCCTGCATCTCTGACGCTGCCTGCATGCTGTTCAATGTCTGCAGGCCTGGTTATGGTGGCAGCACCGGGGGTGGGCTGCCCTGCACTTTCCTCTTCATTCATTACTGGACAGAAAGCCTGGCTTGCCTCCTCCCACCATCCTCCACTCGTGGGAGCCTTCCGGAAAGGTAACGTTGAATGCTCAATCCAGCCCAGTGGGTATTTTCCCCATCTGTTTCCAGAAAGAGATTGAGGGAGAATATGCCACTCTGTCTGTGCATGTGCGCACACGTGTGATAATAGGAGTTAAAAATACCAGAAATGTAGGCTAAAGGAGCTGCTATAACTGAACACATTACTTAGCACGAGTCTTCCCAGCCACTGAAGTGAAAACCAGAGACGTCATGGCTTTCCTTCCACCAGAAGCTGAAAGCAATTGAGGGGAGGGAGAAACTTTTCCCGGCCTCAGCTTCTGGAGGAGGACATTGAACAGTGTGGCAGGCAGCGTCAGAGATGCAGGGTGTTCTAGGCATGGCCAGCACATGTCCAGCCTAGGAAGGGCTGAGAGACAATGTGTCAAGCTGGGCTAGCCTTTGCACCTGAGCTGGTGCTAGAGAGAGGTTTCTCAGCAGGGCTCTACAGGTGGCACTGGTCAGGTGGAAGAAGGTGCCTCCCTGGGGTCCCCTGAGAACCTGCACCTCCCACCTCCCGGCGTGGGTCCTTGCCCAGCTCTGAGGGTAGGCACAGCTGCACAGCCCTGGGGGTTCTTCACTTGGGAGGACGAGCCCTTGGGGTGCTCCCTGAAGAAAGCATCCTGCCACTGTCTGAAGTCGGTCCTCAGGTCACCCCTCCAACATCTCACCTTTGGCCATGTCAGGGAAGCTGGTGTTGTGTACCACCCTCCACTGAGTTTCTCTTCAGAGGAATCATGTCCTCTAGATCTGGACAGCAGTGGACGTGACAATGAGGAACTCCCGCTCGCAGGGAATGCTCCCCTAGACTACAAGCAGCTTTGGGGTATGGACCACGTCGCCCTCCTTCTTCATATCCCTGTGCTTGGACAGACCCTGACTCGGACCCTATACTCAGGAACCAACCAAAAGTGTTTAAGGAGAGAGCGTAGGAAAGAAGATGAGTGTTTCTGAAACTCCCATGGATTTGCACATTTGCCTCTCCCACCACAAGGTGAGATACCCAAGGGCTATGTTTTGGTACGCCCAAAGCTTAGGGTAGCACTGGGGACGTCCTAGGTGCCTAGTAAATGCCTGCCAACTGAACAAGCAGAGAATGGCTGGGTCGACCTGGCCCAGCCCAGAGTCCAAGTGTATCCTTTCCCCACGGGCAGACCCTAGCGTACCATGGCCTGTACTGTGGCTAATAAGGGAACTAATGCTAGCAGTACATGTAGTAGGAAGCTGTTGTATTAAAGTTAGTTAAAGCAACATAAGAGATCAGGAGATGGGACACAGTGAGTGCGTGGGTTCACATTTTGCTTTAAACTTGCTTTGGAGGGGATAGTTTCTGAGGATAAATTGAAGGTTGTACAGACTAAAGCAAGGTGGTCCCTGCTCAGAGTGCCTGGCTGAGAGGTGAGATGGGCTGGAATCCAGCCTCAGCTCCACCTCCCAGCCAGGCACCCTGGCACGATGCCGCGTCAGGGTCTTATTCTAATTCCCACAAATGCCAGATAGAGGCTGCCAATCACCCACTATGAGGAGGCATTTGGCTGTTGTTCGGGAAAGTCTTGAATAGGGAATCTGTCCCATCTTATCATGTGACAAATAATATTTTTATTTTAAAGGTGCAGGTTCAGGGACCACGTATGAGAATTTGCCACCTGCCCCTGAAGGAAGCTGGGTCTCCATCAGGCCCTGCTAACCACCTGGGGGCAGCTAACCTTAGCTTGGGCATCTGCTCTGGGGGAGCTAATCTGTCTCAATTCAATTCCACAGAAATGATTGAGCACCCCCTCTGTGCCAAGGACAGTGATGAGTGTTGAGGACAAGGAGTGCATCTGATATCCTCCCTGCTTTTAGGAGCTCACAGACTGGGCACAGTCATCTGGCCGGCCTTGTCATGCATCAAGTGAAGTGCCTTCTGGATCAGCCCAGATGGTGGCCTGAATCCTGGGCTGACACTGATTTCATGGAGGTCTACATTCAGCTGCTCTTTGCAACACATGCCCCTCACTCCAGCTTGTTCTTCGTTTTTCCTTTTGGGTCTCCTTTTGGGCCCAGGCGGCCTCTGGGTTACCACAAAGCATTTTTTACCCTCTGAACACAGCAGGGCCTGGCATCCTTCCTGTCCTTGGCCTCTGCCTGGCTCTAGCCAGGATGGGACATGTGGTCATTCAGATCACTTCCTGCTTCTCACACCAGCGTGATTATTAATAGCCAGAGGCCCAGCCCTTGGCAGCTGTTTTATTCTGACAAGTCAAGGAGTTCTTTATAACAGTTTATTAAACTATTAAGAAAACCCCATGTGCACATAGGTGACTTGGCAGGAAGGACGCTGCTGCGGCTCTCTGAAGCTGGCCAGCTCCCAGGGGAGTGATGCCAGGCTGCTGGAGGCGGCTGAGTGGGAGAAGGAAAGATTTCAAGGGGTACTGCCAATTGCTTGTTTTAACATTTAGAAGGCAACACACCCCAGGCCCCCCACCCGTAATTTTCCCCTCCATTTCTAAGCTCAACATTCCATCTGGATGTCACCCACACGACACTGAGTGCGATGCGGCTTCCCTACATAGTTTGGCAGCCAGAGTTCTGGAGCCGATGTGGGGAGAGAGGCTGATAGAATAATTCATCCACATCCTGGTAAGGGCTGGGCAGAGGCCCTCCACCCCCTGTCCTAGGTAAGGCCCCTGGGGCAGGCACAGTACCTGCTCAGTGTATCTGTAGAAAATGCTTTCCTGGGAGTCAGGTTCTGCAAGGCTTTCCTGGATCAAAGGGAAAATAAGCAACATTGTTAAACTGAGGAAAGAGCCACCTGCCTGGCACAGTCAGGGCACAACAACCTCCACCTACATCTGAGACAGAGGTTTCATCCAAAAGGTGGAAAAAATTCTTTAGGGAAATAAAAAACTGAAGTTTGTGGAAGGAAGATGGTTGGTTTGAGCCTGGCCTTGGAGGCTGCTATCCTCCCCCAGTCTCACCTCCCCTTTGAGCCATCGATGGCCCTTTCTGGTTTCTCTATCTTCATTGGTCAGAGGTAAAGGGGACAGAGCTCATGGGGCTGGGAGGTGGGCAATGAAGCTTACACATGCCTACCTTTAGTGGTCTCAGGCTGAAATTGCTGCTCAGGCTCCTGGAAAATAGGGAACAATGTGACAAGGACAACCTGTGCACCCCTCAAAGGGGCCTGCATGTGGGGGACATTCAGATGGCACTGGATGCTTCCAAGAGCTGAGTGGGGAGCCCTCAACACTGTAGGAGGTGAAGTGGGCAGCCAGGCAGTCAGGACACGGATGAGCACCATGGCCACATGCCCAGCCTTCTGCGTGGACATGGTCTGGTCTGCTGTCCTTTAGTAAATAATTCCTTTTGCAACCAGATACACACGTACTGCGACCCCCATTGCCAGGATGGTGGATAAGCTGTGTCCTATGCTCCACCTCTAGTTGGTGGTATGATGGCTGCTGGCTTGCTACACTGAGGAGGCCTCCCCCATGCAGACTGTCCTGATGACAGTGATGTCTGCCTCGGGCCCAAGAGGGGATGAGGGGCCTAGAGGTGTGAGTACCTGTTGATCCCAGTCTTGACCCACTGACTTGGATGCAAGACCCTCCACAATTGGACCTATCATTCAGGCCCACTTCTGGCTGTCTATATACCCCATGTTCAGGCCTCATTTCCGACAATGTGACAGGCTCACCAGACGCCACCTTCCTGTACAGATGCTGACACCACCCAACATCCAATCAGCCCTGTGCTTGCTCACTTCCCTGCTGTGTTCATGCTTTTTCCTCCCACCTCACGGCCTTCCCTTTAAATCATCAAAGGACCAGCTCCAGTGCTGCTCCTCGGAGAGCCCTCCTCAGTCCCTCCACTCAGCCCTCCCATGGGACTTCACGTTTCCACCCACGAGCGTCTTGGCCTAGGTGTGGTCTGGTTCTCGGTTCACAGAATTCCTCGCTACCTTACAGTGAGCTGTTGAGAGCAGCCCCTGTGTCGTGTCCCTCACTCACACGGCACGTGCTGCGGACACTGAGCAGACCTCTGCATGCAACGTCACTGTGCCTTTTTACAAAATTAAGTAGAATAAAACATTTAGAACTCCAGGCTTCCGTACCTGTCACCGTCGGGCATTTTCAGGAAGATTCGGAGCAAGAACTCAGCTGCACCTCTCCGTGCTGAGGGGACCACGACATAGTTCCCGGGGCTCAGGTGGAAGGATTTTGTGAAGTTGCACTTGGTTTTATAATTTATGCCCTGGACGGCATTTCTGAATGGGGAAAAAAATGTGGACGGCAGTCTCTCCCCAAACCGCTGGAACTGGAAGAAGCACGATTGTGGTGAGAAGCCCCCTCCATGCATGGGCCTGCGTCACTGGGAGAGACCCACCACCTCTAGACTCTCTCTGTCCACCACTTTCACAAGATGGGCCCTGCAAAGGGGCATGGTGTGTCCCTGAACCCTCACAAGGCGCAGTTGCATTTAGACAGACCCCTCCATGCTGCAATGGATGCAAGGGAGTATAATGCAGTTTTATCTCGGTAAGCTGAACAGCATCCTGGGGTTCTGGTTTTCTCTCTCTGCGTACATATGTTTATGTAGAAAAGACTTCCCTGGAAACTAGTGACTAGTTTCAACAATTTTTCTTCTGGGGCTCCTAAAGCCCCTTCTCTCCTAAACCTTTAGTGAAATACCCTAGATGGCTATAGTATTAGAGAATTGAATTCTTTCCACTTCTGTTTCATCTCGCCAGTGGCACCCCGAGATTTCTTCTTGTTGGAAGAATAATAGGCCCCGATCATTTTCTTTTTATTCCAATCTTTTCTTAGAGATAAAACAATAAATATAATGCGGTTCCTATTACCAGATGTCACATATACATAACGTAATAAAAACCCCTTGCTGAACAAATTTTCCCCACTATAGTCAAGCAAGGGGATCCCGTGTAGAGTGGTTATGGACTGGAAATGGTTATTTATGAGCTCTGCCCATGGAAAAAGCAGGTGAAAGGGGCAGTTTCTTTTCAGGGTGTAGGGACAGGGTTTGTCTACAGGGAGAGATAGGCGATAAGACACTGTCTCAGCCATATAGCCTCCAAAATGATTCTGCTGATGTTAACAGCAGCCCTGGTGGGTTTGGGAGCCAGACTTGCTTGGGGCCCTTTTGGAAAAATCAGTGATGGAATCAATTCCTCTCCAGAGGGTCAGGAAGACCCCATGGATCTGGGTGTCATTGTATGAGTGTGCACTGCATATGTGCACACATGTGTGTGCATGCGGGAAGCAGCATGCATGCAAAGGTGAGGGTGTCAAGCCTCCTACAATCCTGCCTACCCGCTCTCCTGCCCGCCTCCCTTTGCCAGCCCCTTACTCCCTGTTCAGGCTGTTGATCCTGTGGAGCAGACCTGCTCAAGGGGCTATGAGAAGTGTGTAGGGACCTGAGGGGAGGGCTTGGCCCAATACTCAGAGGACTCAGCATAAAATTCACGTGGGGATAGTTGTGAGCTGGCCTGACTCTATAGTTCTTGAGATAGGGCGTGTGCCTTTTCCTAGATTCAGTCCCACCCTGCTCTCCAGCTCTGGGAATGGAAGGGCTGACTGGTCTCTTGAACCTGAATGCTTCCCCATGAGCCCTTCTAAACATTCCATTTCCATGGCTGGGGTGCTGAGGCCAGAGTCAGATCCTAGCCCCCAGCTTTGTGGCTGGGCCACAGCTGTCATAGATATGCTATTAGCTTTCTACCTGGGCTTCTGAGCATCCCTTGTCCTGAGACTCCCTGCCCTGGCGTCTGTCAACCGGGTTGGGGCCTCCCTGGAAGGACTGGACATGCTCCAGTCACCACCTGCTAGCTGCAGCCACATCTTGAAGTCCCCAGAGAGCTGCATCACCCTCTTGGCAGCTCAGAGCGCCCATTCATGGGAGGGATAAGTGTCCCAAACTCCATCTGTCCTTTTCAGCCTTCCTCATAGTCGTAAGTCACTTTTGACTAATATCAAGCCAGGTTCTATTTAGGGGGTGGCAATATGCTTGTAAGGGGATCTCAGGTTGTGCCTGGAAGCTGCATTTGGGGAGCACACATTCCATTTGTGGTGGATTTGTGGGATAACCAGGAGGCTAAAGATCCTTCCGAGGTATCCCTTAAATCTGCTCTCATCTTAAATAGCAGGGAACTGGCTGCATCAATTGTATCTCTGTCAAGGACCACATGGTTGAAGATGGTTTCACTTGACAGTCAAGCAAAAGAACAGCCTTCAACCTTCCTTAGACCAGGACAGCTACACATTTTCCTGCTTGGTTGACTTCTTTGGAGATTCTAAGCTTATGTCTGATATAAGACATAGCAAGACAGAACACGTGAAGGCCATGGGCATTGGAAGAGGGGTAGCACGTCAGCCGTGGACAGCAGTAAAGGTGTGGGAAGCCCAGTGAGGGAGATGGTGAGCCATACCTGGGAGTCAACCTGCAGGGAAGAGGAAAGGCAGATTCAGGGACTGGAACCCAAATAAAAATGCAAGTAGATCTGAGCGCCCTGGCTTAGCCGTGTGTCGCTTCTTCTTGAGTGCCCAGCCTGGCACACCTGGATGTGAATCAGGATGATTACTCATTCCCTGTGTGGGGTTGTAAAAAAGGAAAGCCACTCAGTTGTAGAGAGCAGCAGGAGAATCTGTAAATTCCCTAACACTGGGGGGTGTCCATGAGCAGTCAGCCTCTTTTATTCCATTAGAAGGAATAAAATATGATGGGAATTTGTTCTAGGCTCCCCACCCTGGCACTTGTAGGAATCATGTATGCACGTGATGGAGAACTACCCAGGCTGCAGTCTTTCCCTGCAGTGAATGGAAGCTCCACTCTGACCCACTCTGCAGTACGCAAAGCATTTCTATGCAATGTGCTGACGCTCACAAGGATCCCATAAGTGACCCTAGGCTCCCTATTTTATAGATGTGGGAACTGAGGCTCAGCTGTTTAAGCAGCAGAGTTGAGAGTTAAGTGAACTGTGTCACCGCCTTTGTACTCAAGCCCACCACCACCAGGCAAAGTCTCCCCCAGTGGTGTGGGTTTTGATGCTTTCCTGGTGTTGAGCTGGGCCCTACTCATGTGCACAGATTCTTGATTGGCCTGGGAAGCCTTCTTTGGAAGCCAAGGGTGAGCGAGGAAGGGAGGCGGAAAGTATTGGCCTTGGGGGAGGAGCTTTGGGGGTGAGGACGAAATGGTGTGTCCACTTGGTACTTTCCACTGTCCTGTCTTCTCCCACCTGTTCATACACCACCAGGGTTTGGTTTAATGTAAGGCAGAGTCGAGCTCTCATAGCAATTGGGGAGTCACGGGCCCATGCCAGGGTGGGAGCCTCACATCATCTGTGTTAGCACCGCAGCCACAGGTACTGCCAGAACTCTGGAGACCTCTGAAAGCCTGGCTGCTGGCATGGGCATAGCCTGTTTTTCTGCTGGCTGCAAACCCACACATCTTTTGAGATGTCAAAGTCTGGAGTATTCTTTGTTTAACTCAATTAAGATCTTGCAGGATCCCTGAGATCTTTAGGGAGCCTAAGGACATCTTGAGTTTGAGTGTTCCTTCAGCAAAGTGGGAAGTGGTAAGAATCATGCATCTCCAGCTAAAAAGTAAAGACCTGGACTTGGTGTCACTTTTAAAATGGTACAACAATACTATTATGAAACCAACATATAATCACCCACACTTTCATATGACAGATAAAACACAAGTATAGCCCAGAATGAAGGAGGGAAGAGGAGGGAGAGAGGAGGGAAGGGGGAAGGCTGGGGGGAGGGAGAGTAATCGGGGGGACCTCACCTATGGGGCATATTGCAAGGGTACATGTCAAATCTATTAAGAGTAGCGTATAAAGGTCTTAACGCAACAATTAAGTAAGTGAGGTGAAGGCTATGTTAACCACTTTGGTGTAAGCATTCCAAATTGTATACAAAATCAGCACATTGTACCCCATAAATGTATTAGTGTACACAGTTATGATTTAATAAAAAAATTATTAAGAGTTAAAAAAAAATAAAATGATGCAGAGTTCCTGAATGGTAAGACTCTGGGCATGTCAAAGCAAGGCTGCTATGTTGCCTGACTCTGGACACCAGGGTCATGGATGGTAGTGTGAATTGCAGCCTGGGCTGTGTGTGTGTGTGTGTGTGTGGTGGGGGGCAGGGGGTGAGCTCTGAGAGCTTCTCTGCTTCTTCTGCATACCAGGAAAAGGAAGAACTGGCTGTGATATATTGGGAGGCCTGTTTGACACTTGACCTATTGGCTACTGGCTAGGCAGACTCCATGCCTCTTCTCAGCCTTTTTCCAATCCTTCCCTCTGTCTACAGCCTTTTGTTCTTCACAGAGGCGAGAATTGGGGGGGGTCTCTGAGGATGACAGTCCCCTTAGAAGGCACCTGAACCAGCAGGGCTTCTTGGTTAAATGCCAGGGAAGGAACCCAGCAGGGTGGGCTGAAAGGCAGGTCTGGGAAGGACAGCTCTCGAGTGGCTGTGGTGTCTGGAAAACGCGGCTTGGAAGGTGGTCAGGAGCCAAGCGAGATGGCCACTCGGCCAGACACCAGCACAGGGACTGCCCTGCTTTGCTGCTGCTGGAATCAAAGCCGTGCTGCCAATAGTCCTTGGCTCTTCCTAGCTGGTTTAGTTATTTCCATAAGAGTCAAAGCTCTGAGTGACAGGAGAATGTGTTAGGGGGCAGGAGATGAGGCATCTAATTGGACGAACCTGGGTCTGCACCTTTTCATCCAAGGGTGGGAGAGAGAATATTTGGCCTCTTTACCTGCCACAGTTGAAGGCTGCATCCTGCCTCCCACCAAGATTCCCCCAACGCAGGAAGGACCTTCCAGGGCCAAGTGGGGATGAAAATGACAACTGTTCACTACTGCATCCTTAAGAAATGTCCTCTGAGAGCCTTGGCAGGGTTGAGGCACCTCGAAGTGTTGTGCTAAACCACAATAATTTCTTCCCATTCATGTAATGGGAAGTGCAAATATGCTCAGAGAGACTGGAACCCAAAGCTCTCCATCTTCTAGAGCCAGAATTTTTGTTTTTACTTGGAGCTATGCACAAAAGGCAGAAAAAGGCAGAAAGGCATGTGTCTGAGCCCTGCCTAGAGCCCTGGACCGGGGACCAGAAGTTCTGAGATCAAACACTCCCCTGTTACCTCCTAGCTGCACCTTGGTTTTCTCCTTCACTCTCTGAGCTTTGCTTGCCACACCTATAAAAGTGGGGATAATTAGAGTTTTGAGACAATGAATGTGAATGTGCTTGTAATTCTGAAGTACAGGTTGGACATCTCTAATCCAAAAATATAAAATCCCAAATGCTCTGATGAGCACTTTTTTTGAGCATCATATTGGTGTTCAAAAGCTTTTTTTTTTTATTTTGCAATATTTTGAATTTCAGATTTACAGATGGGGATGCTAAACTGATACATATATAATGGCAATATTCCAAAGTCTGAACAATTCCCAAATCTGAAACACTTCCGATCCCAAGCATTTCAGACAAGGGACACAGCACTTGTACTATATCACCTCCAGGGCCTCTTATTAGAGTGAGCCACAGCCAGAGCGCAGCACTGCTCAGCCATGAGTGGAGTGCCCAGGAGCCCTGCTTGTTCATAAACAAGCTAAGACCCAAGGCTGTCAATGTGGCCTTTATCTGCGTGATCAGAAACTGAAATCACGCCTAGAAATACTACAATCAAAGCTCCAGCCCAGTTTGATAATGAACCTCTGGTATCCGAGATGCTTACACGGATGATTTGCATATTTGATTACAGTCTTGTGGCACCTCTGGTAACTTCGGGGTTACCCAGTCCCAGTTCTGCCATTAACTCTGACAATGTCACTTCACTTCCTCAGGCCTCAGTTTCTTCGACTCTAATATGAGGAGAGAGGGTCTCCACATGTGATGGGTGCTGGATGCTAAGTACCATAGTGCAGAGAATCCATGGCATGTGTGATTTGAGAACCATCCACTTTATCTTTGGGGTGTGTTGAATTGTGTGGGGGAAAGGGAGGGAGTAGAGTAGTGTTTATCAACCTTTTTTAGCTATTTTTTGAACCTATAACTAAACTTTTGCAGCACACGTAAATTATGTTGATTAAGAAAAAAAAGTTAAAGGGGGGGACTTGTTAAAATGCATATTTTCTTAGGCTCTGTCCTTAGACATTCCAAAGGTCTGGGGAGGGCCCCGGAATCTGCATTGTTACAAAGGCTGGTGTTGGCCCCAACCATTTTTCTAGTAGCAAGTGTTAGATTCTGCAACATCCCAGGAAAGGCTGACAGGTGACACGAGCAGGTGAATCCCACTATGGTCAAGGCTCTTCTCCTCCCTGGCTTCAGATTTTCCTGCAAATTTAGGGCTTGCGTGAGGTGTGCTATGGCCTCTTTAGGCTTTATCTCCAAAGTATGACACAGTCAAACCTCCCAGCCTGGTTGCACTTCCAGCCTAAGGTTTAATCAAATTGCCAAAAGGGCGAGGCCTGAGCAGGCTGCCTTACCTTGAACACCTGGAAGTTCAGTGGGAATTTCTCATCTTCTGCTTTCTCACTTGGTGGTATGCCAGCGACCGTGAAAGACACGACAACATTGGTGCCTTCCGTGTGCTCTTGCACGGAGAAGGGGTAATGAGCATCACCCTGAGGTCCTCCTGCATGAGAAAGAGCTGCTACCAGAGCTCAGCTCCACTTCTGGGACTCCCAGCTGGGCCTATGTCCAGTTCACAGGGACCCGTGGATTTGTGGACTCTGGATTGGAGACTGACGGCCTGGTCCCGATCCCTGAAGTTACTAGTTTGTGATACAAGTTTTTTTTTTTTTATTTTCCAAGCCTCATCCTCTTAAAAATAGGGAGGGGAAGTATAGTCTGTGCTGGGTGAAAATATTTCTTAAACTGTTAGGATGAGGGCTGTCTTTATGATAACAAGTGCAATTCCCGAGCCCCCAGGTAGTATATATGAGTTTAGGTTCAGGCAGTAACCACCAGAGCCATAGATGGCGTCAACCACCCAAGCACCACTGGTGATAGGAAAATAGGCAGAGATGGCAATTCACTCAAGCATGCTCACCAAAGCCAGAATGAGAGAGAGAGAGAGAGAGAGAGAGAGAACTAATGTGAAAACTGTTAGACCCAAATGCATGAAAGGGCAAAGGCAACTCAGGAGAGAGACGAACTGACACATTCAGAAGGTTTGGGTTGTGGGGAGAGGTAGAGGACCATCATCGTGTCACAGGCTTTCAGTGAGGACTGCGTAAGATGGTGCATTTTAATGCACTAGCGGCATAGCAGGTGCTCAGTCGTTGGCTCCCTTCCCTCTCTCCCTTGTAAGGTACTATCACGAATGGTCCCAATGTATAGTTTCGGTTGGTTCACTGATATGCATTATATCCAGGAAGAGGGCTTCAGCTCCACAGTCACAGCCATGCAGCTCAGGAAGGTCAACACATGTGCTGCTCCTGGGTGACCTGGTGGCTCCTCAGTGGAGTCTGCACGTGGCCTCCTGGGGATGAGGGTCTCTGAGCAGTGGAGTGACCATTAGAGACTGGAGATGGGAAAGAGGAACCCCTGGGGTACATGGGGTCATTCAAGCAGACCATTCTAGACCGACAATGCCCAGCAGAAGTAACGCATACCTCTCAGTGTGAACACACACATGCACACTCACACACAAACACATGGTTCACAGCCTCTGTTATCAAGGACATAAACACACTCGGGGTCATATTCACAGATATTTCACTCATCGGTGTCACAACAGGAACAGGAGGTACACTAATGGAGTGTGACTCTCCCAAGGTCATGGTCAACAAGACTCATTTCAGGAGAACCCAAGGATAGGCTCAGAGACACCTATTTATGGGACCTTAATGGGAAGAAGGGCAGGAACTGTCTCCCCTGTGTCTGGTGCTGCTCTGTGGATTAAAGGGACAGGCACATATTGTTTGTCTCACTGTTTACAGTTTGGGACATTGAGAACAGAGTAAATAGTTACAGTCTCAAAGTCAGGAGGCTAATATGTGGCAGAGAAGATGGCTTGACCTGGGCTCTGACTTCTGCCAGTGTTCTTCCCATAGCCCTCTCTGCCGTTCTGGATGCCTACTGAAGGGCAGGGAGCCGGCGGTGGAAGTTAGTAGGACGGCAGTGCAGGGTAGAAGGTCAGGGGAGGCATGATGGAGATTCTCCCACCCATCCCCACCAGCAATCATTTCCTTTGGAGAAGCAGTAGCCATCCCATCAGGGTGATAAATTCCTTTCCTCTTTGCTTCAGAATGATGGTCCAGAACCAAGGGCAGGAGAGAGCTGGAGCTAGAGCCGGGCTGGGGCTGCCAGCTTCCAGTCGGGCAGCGTGATCGCTGGGGTCGTAATTACCTGCATTGTTCCCTTGGATGACTTGGTTCCTAAACACCATTGAGGACCATCTTTCACGGAGCACGTTTCCACGGTCCAGGGTGATTGGAATTTGGGCACATACAAACAGGCAGGAGAAGTTCTCTTGGAAATCTTGACACGACATCCTATTAAAAACAGATACACATGACTAAATGACCACTGGCTATCTCCAGGGTGGGAATTCCCAGCACTTCAGTGTCAGCCAAAGAATCTGTTGACTCTACCACTGTGTTCCCCAAATACCAAAGTCTGATTCTGGTCATTCATCAAGTGCCCCTCTGCTTTTTCAGTCCCTTTCCTCTGGTGGTGGGGAGGACCAGAACAGAGTCATGTTCTGCATGTCACCTGGCAGGAGCTTCATCATTAACCACATCTTATTGATCCAGCAGTGACCCTTTTCACATGGTGGGGGGGGGGGTGACCACCAGTCTCTCTCTGCAGTGGGTCCTCTACATTGCTAGGAAAATCACCCTTCCCCAGGGCCTTCTACAAAATTCATTGTTGAGGTCTTTAGCAGAATAAAATGAATTCCATACCTAAACTCCCACCTCCTACTGTGATTAATGGGAGATAGTGTGACTATTTTCCTCCTAATTTACATTTTTCTCCTGGTCCTTAATTACTTAGACCCAGGTTCCTTTCCACACTTGCTAAATTTTCATTTAAATATGTTACTCAGTAAACCAGACAGCCCTCTGAGAAATATTCTTCTAGTCTTACAGGAGCGTCCAGGCTTTTTTTTTTTTCTCTGCTGCACACTGGAATAGTAAATACATAAATGCTTATGAAAGCTGATTAGCAAATGAAAAGGTCTGTGCATACTTTTTGTGATATCTGACACTATAAATAAGCAAAAAAATCCTTAGGAAGTCAGCATGTGGCCCACGGGCTACAGGTTGGATACCACTGCTAAGATGTGAGCACACACCGTGAATGTGATTTGAAAGCATCTAGTGCTGCACGACTTCTGGGTGAAAACATCAGTGCTTCACCCAGAACTGCAGGATCAGGGCTGGGAGACGAGTGTCTGGCTGCTTTTTGGAGACTGGGGAGCTCCAGGGTCCCAACAGGATGGCACAGAAGACACGGACATGACAACCATGCCCTCTGGTTTCCAGAAATCTCTGACTTTAAACCATTGGTGCAATATTCCCTTTGCCATTAAAATGTCCTGAAACATCTAACATTTCATAGCTGAAATGACTTTCCCATGAAGAGAGAGCACACGATAACATCCCAACTCATTTCTGGGTCTTGGTAGAGAAAATAGACTCTAAATTCGTCTCTGCAAAGCTGATTTCCCGTCCTCATAAGAGTTTAGGGAAAGAGGAAGAAATGGGGACCTTGGGAAAACAGTTAATGATCTAAAAATATCATTTTTAAAGATGGATAAATACCAAAACTCGCCATCTTCCTTATCCTTATGGAGCTGGCTTTTCCGTGAGTCACTAGTTTCCTGCCATTCCGGAGCCCTAAAGGTGGAGATAGGAATTGGAGGATTAGATTTCCCAGAGCATTTTATCAACCATGCCTGGCCCCACAGTGGCCCTTTGCATGGGCCACCTGTCGTTCCTGGGGAGCGCGTGGAGAGTGCCATGCTATCCAGGGACAGGACTCAGTCATCCTCTGTCTGCTGATGGCAGAAACATCTGTTCCTGCCTCTCCTCTTTCACCGCGGGAGTCCCATGGTGACCCAGACCGTACCCTCCTCTTATTGCCTGAGAGAGAATGTGAGGAGTTGCTCTCTCACCATCCACACTTTTCCTTCCCTACTGCTCTTATCCTACTTCAGGCCACCCTCATCTCCCTCAGGACATCTAACCCTCCCATCCATCCACCCTGCTGCCATCCAAATGATCTTTCTAAAATAGAAGCCTGACGGCATTATTGCCCTGTGTCATACATCAGTGCTTCCCGTGTACTCTCAAGGTGAGGCTCAAACTCCTCCGAGGGAACCATGGCCTCTGCCCATTTCTCCGGCACTCTCTTCCCACCTGCCCTCACCCTTGGTTTATTCTATGCTCCAGGAATAATGACTGTCTTCATTTCTTCAAAGACACCTGTCTGCCCTGCCTACCACCTTGGCTTTCACCTTGAAGCCCTGTCTACCCGGAACACTCTCCCTCTTCTCAGTTCTGTAACCCACTCCATCTTCTTGTATATCTTCTTTGGGGGGTGGGGGGGCTTACTTGGCTCTGAAACCCACTGCCTCACATGCTCTGAGCTCTCGTAGCCCTGGTGCCACTGCTGTCTCAGCAGCTGATGTCACTTGTGCTTGTTTATTAGACTCCAAGTGCCAACATGTCATCAGAGGTGTTTCACCCATGCCTTGGCTTGTAGTTGCACACAAGGATATTTCACTTAGTCATTTAATTATTAATGCTGCTCACTCCCTTGGGATGATGTGACTAGAAGCCGGTCCTGAGGTCTGTGCTGAGGAAGACACCCTCACTGGCAGAAGGGAGCCCCCTCTTCACAGTGGAGGCATGCTCCTGGCAGTGGTCTCCAGTGACACAGGGGTTTAATGATATCTTTCTCAGGGAGGGGCTCGTGTGGGCAGCCTGGGTCACCCTGCGCTGGGATAGCAAGGCAGGGGCCACCGTTCAGGCTTCCGGGTACAGGCTGAGGCAGTCAGATGTGTTACTGTAAAATGACAATTTTATAATTAAGCGATAATTACATTTTCTGCAGTGTGTAAGAGAAAATAAATGCGGTGTGAATCGATATGCTATTGATCCATGCAAGTTTGCCTTTAAGTGTGTGCGACTGAAATTTCAATTATGGCGGAGATTAGACCGTCCAGCTCTCCCCAGCCATCTCCATTTCTGAAAAGTAGGGAAGAAATCCACCACCTGCATGGAGACAGTGAGGATGTGGTCCCTGTCACTTCCTTCCAGCCTGGTTTCTTGTGGAAAGTGGGCGACCCTCAGCACTCAGCAAGGTTCATGATCCCACAGAGCAGGCGCTGTGAGACCCATCTTCCCAGCCTCTGTTCTGCACACGTCTCTCCCCTGGTCTGAAGCCTTCCTCACGCCTGTGCCTGAGGGGGATAAATCCGCATTGCTAAGCTGGCATGGGCTCTCCCCTGGCTTCCTCTGCCCTCGGCAGGCTTGTTGGCCCTGAACGGACCCTGCGTGTTTCTGGCTCAGGTCTATGGCCTAGGCTCCCCCTCCTACCCAGTCATCTCCTCTGAGGTGAGTCACACGCCCTCCCCCACAAGGCCAGCTCAAGTTTACCCTCATCTGTGAAGCCTCCCCTGAACTTGCCTGGGCATGAAAGCATCTCTCCCCTGAGCTCTGGTGTCCCTTGTTGACTTCACCGACCATTTGATAATTGCACGTGGGACATGGGCTAAGCTCCCCCACCCTAGAGATTCCATCTCCGTCGTTTACTTCCCCTCTGCTCCTAGCCCCAGGAGGCAAAGCCAAACCAGGGATTCTGGCTCATCACGTCACCCTCTGAGGTACATTGGGCAGCTGGGAGCTGCGAATGGGAAGGGAACCAGAAAAGACCGGAGATCATTAGGAATTAGGTCAGAAAGTGCAAAGGACACCTCTGGAAAGAAAGACAGAAAAGGGACAAGAGAGAAAGGAAAAGGGTGTGGAGAGGGAAGACATTGTCCAGCCTGGGCTGGTTCATGGATTTGCAAGGTCATTCTCTTCCTGGGGAGGGGGGGACGCTACTTGGCTGACCTGTTCTCCAGGAGGCATTAAAGATCACAGCTGGGTTTATTACGCGAATTCATTTTCTCTTTCCTCTCCTGTCCTCTGTTTTCCTACTCCCACCCTAACTGTGCATTCTCCCAACATTTGCTGAGTACCTGCATGTGCCAGGCTCATGGAGGATTGGAGCAGCCCTGCCATGGCCATGTTTAGGTGTTAGGCCAGGGTCTGGGTGGTCTGGAATCAGCCTGAACACAAGATGACCTTGCATCTGCCTCCCAGAATGTGCTAGCTTCGCTGTGCTGACCCTGATCCTGTGCGGGCCGCTGTCCTATCTGCAGAAGGCCCTGTGTTTCCTTTCAGCTCATGTTTTCATGTTTCCCACCCCCCCCCCGGTGACCACTGTGGAGGCCCCCCCCACTGGTGACCACTGTGGAGGCTGTGTCCCCCACCACACTGGTGACCACTGTAGAGTCTGTGTCCCCCCCCCACTGGTGACCGCTGTGGAGGCTGTGTCCCCCCCTCACTGATACCACTGTAGAGGCTGTGTCCCCCCTCACTGGTGACCACTGTGGAGGCTGTGTCCCCTCCTCACTGGTGACTACTGTAAAGGCTGTATTCCCTCCTCACTGGTGACCACTGTGGAGTCTGTGTCCCCCCCACTAGTGACCACTGTGGAGGCTGTGTCCCCCACACTGGTGACCACTGTGGAGGCAGTGTCCCCTCCTCACTGGTGACTGCTGTGGAGGCTGTGACCCCCCTCACTGGTGACCACTGTGGAGGCTGTGTCCCCCCCCACTGGTGACCGCTATGGAGGCTGTGTCCCCCCCACTGGTGACTGCTGTAGAGGCTGTGACCCCCCTCACTGATGACCGCTGTGGAGGCTGTGTTCCCCCCTCACTGGTGACCAATGTGGAGGCTGTGTCCCCCTGCACTGGTGAGTGCTGTAGAGGCTGTGTCCCCTTCTCACTGGTGACTGCTGTGGAAGCTATGTCCCTCCCCACTGGTGACATCTGTGGAAGCTGTGTCCCCCCACTGTTGACCACTGTGGAGGCTGTGTTCCCCCCCACGGGTGACCACGGTGGAG
>CAUYON010199279.1:0-46050 GCA_963573935.1 Arctocebus calabarensis
GTTTCTTAAATAAGGCTTCAGATATTGCTTCATTGCTTTTTTGTATTGGTTAAAACTGTACATTTAAAATTGCTATGTTGCTATTTTCTACAATTAATAGTTTGTCTATTTTAAAATAAATTAGTTGTTAAGAGTCTAATGTTCTGATGGGGTCTTTGTATCAAGGGCACTAATGTTCTCTTTTGTACGTATCCCCTGCCCTAATATCTCATCCATTCCCTGCCTTTCATGAACTCCATATGCTATGATTCCCAAGCTAATTCTCCAGCCCTGACAAGTCTTCATAGAAGACAAAGCTGTCATATCTAAAAGAACTCTTGATTCCCACTCCCTCTCCCCCAATTTCTCAAAATGTAAACCCCAAATCAAACAAGCAAAAATATCTTGTTTCTATCTTCGCCTTTGCCCATTTTATTAAACACTTATCATGCCAAAAACTTGAGTCATCTATTCTCTCATCTGGACCACCACTAAAGACTTCTAGCTAATGTCTGCCTCATCCCTCTCTTTCCTCTTTATAGTCAACTCCCTAAAGATCAAAAATAAACTTAGAAGAATACAAATTGATTCACATTGCCCCTATACATGAAGTACTGTATTCAAATTCCTGACCAGGAACTAGTAAGCCCCTCCTGACTTCCCATCCTCACCTGGGAGGACTTTCTCCTGCTCGTTATGCTGTAACCACCTGGACCTTTTTCTTTAAAATGCCGAACCATTCCTACCTCAGGAATATTTATATTTACTGTTCCTTCTTCCTAGAATGCTCTCCCCCTAGAATCTGCATAGCTGTTCCTTTACTATCGTTCAGGGCTCAAGTCAGAGACCTTCCTTAGCCATCACTCTGCATTGCGTCACTGTCCTTCGAAGTATAACAGCATTTATCGATATTTCCTGGACTAGCTGGTTGACTGCTCTCCCCATCCCTATGCACTTCCCAGCTCAGACTGTAAGCATCAGCCTAGTTAGTCTTCTTTGCAGCTATAGCTCTACAACCTAGAAAGCCCATATGTGTGTGTGGGGGGGGAAATGTAGAATGTATATTTTCCATTATTTTTCCAAGTTTGTGGAAAGAATACTCTTGCTCTTTTAAAATGCTACATGCTAGTACCTGCTCTATTCCAAGCACAGTGCTGAATGCTACAGCGGTGAGTAAAAAAAACTAAAATCAGCTCAGCGCCTATAGCACAGTGATTATGGTCCCAGCCACGAACTCCAAGGGTGGCAGGTTCGAATACAGCCCGGACCAGCGAAACAACAATGACAACTGCAACAAAAAAGAGCCAGGCATTGTGGTGGGTGCCTGTAGTCCCAGCCACTTAGGAGGCTGAGGCAAGAGACTCTCTTAAGACCAAGAGTTGAAGTTTGCTGTGAACTGTGATGCCACGGCACTCTACTGAGGGCGACATAGTGAGACTCTGTCTCAAGAAAAAAAGACTAAAATCCTCATCCTTGTGGAATTTACATTCTGGTTTCAGGCAGAGAGTAAACAAATGAATACATGAGGAATACATGGTGTAGGATGTTGTGTTAAGTACTATAGAGAAGAAGCAGGAAGACTCAGCTGGTAGGGAAAGGAGTTTTAAAATTTGAGAGTGGTCAGGAAAGAACTCACTGAGGTGATACTTGAGTAAAGATCTAAAGGGGCTGAGAGTGAGCCTTGCAGAGCAGGAGGCAACCACCTCATAAAGATGAACAGCCAGTGCTCCAAAGTAGAATTTGTCAGATATGTCTGAAGAGCAATAAGAGGTCCTATAAATGGGGAGCAAGTTTCTCGCTTCATCCAGTGCAAAGTATATATTAAAGACCTTTCCTCCTAAACATAGTCATCAATTCACAGGTTCTTCGATCTTTTATCTGCAATTCTAAAATGTAAAAAGCTTAAAAAACCAAGTGCTTTTGTGTTTCCTGCCAAAAGTCATGTGGCATCAAAACCATATCTAAACAGGCATAAAGCTTTCTATTTATAGTCTTTATCCTACTTTACTAAAAATATTCTTATTTCTGCAGAGAGACTAGTAAGTTGGATTATTGGGAGCTAGCACAGGCTCTGCTGAGGTGGTACATGTGGCATGTTATCTAAATGCCAAAAAAACATGAAACTCACTGGGCAATAAGGGATTATCTTGAGTTTATGACACTTTTCAAAAACAGGGTAGATAGTGAAATTCTTTTCTTCTACAACAGTTGTAGATTCACCTCTGGAGATTAGTGATCCAGTGACAACATGTTCACTATAATAAAAGGGATAAGTTCAAATTCTTGCATTTTCTTTTTATTACAGGTTTCTGGGCAAAAGGGGGGGTGGTGAAGCCTACATACTAGCTCTGTTATCATTTGGATGACTTCATAGAAACTTGCTTTAAGAAGTGTATTTTCGTTCCTCATTGGGGGTTGATAGAGTGTATATAGCATGGGTAAAGCTTCAGTGGAATTTTCTTTCAGACTAAACTAATATTTCAGAGGACAGTTAAACACAGCTATAGCTTCATAAATACAAATATGTTTAACAGTGACAGTGTATAATGTCTACATGAGATTAAAACAGACTTAATTTGAAGATAGGATAAGTCATCCATTCTCATAAATTCTTTTTGGTGTCCCATTATTTTGGGTCTAACTTACTATATATTACTATTGACACATGTGAGAATGACGATTTAGTATTACACAGGCCAACCTCAATTACTTCCCAAATAGAAAATGTTACAATTTTTAACTGAATTTACTGAGAAAATTGGTAAGGTTTGTGCTTCTGTGTTTTGGCAAAGTTAATTAAAAATAACAGTAGGTTATGGTTTTCCCTTTCTCCCCACAATTCTCCAACTTATTTGTTGTTATAACAGAAGGGGAAGGGCTAATAAAATAAGATTATATAGTTTGTAATTGCTTCTTTTCATTATTCCTAGTTAAGAAAGCCTCAGATGTTAAGAAAATCCTCCATGTTATGGTCCAGAATGGCAATTTACAGTGGCTTTAAGCTGAAGAACATATTTAACATTCTTTTATTTTTTTTAAACGAATTAAATGGCATCTTCACTTCTATCAGCAGGTAGAGACATTTCTTCATTCCCATGAAACTTTCTCCAAGTTAAGTTAGGGTACAATTACTTTGGAAGCACTAAAACATGGACTTGCTTGTGGGAGCAAGAAAGAAAACAGAACTTAAACATAGAAAATCTAAGATAAACTTAGGTTTAAGAAAAGATCTGTTACTTTCTGATACAGTATCATTATGAAAATGTTCTCACGTATGAAAATATCTCTCTCCAAGGACTCATCTGTTAGAAAGAAATGAAAGGAAATCTTTTGCCTTCCCAGAGGAATGTCAATGATAAACCTACCCTTAGGAACTAGAGAAAAGGCTTGTTTCTTCAGATACATGTATTTACACCCAGGATTCATCTGTCATCCTCAAACTGTCTAAAATTAGCTCTTCTTTACTGGTGGGAGTCACAGCTAAAATTCAAAATTATTTGTGGGACTTTTTAAATATACTGAATTAGAATCCTTAAATTAATATTCTATAAAAGTCCCACAGACTGCTCTGTCGTGCCCAACCCTAAGAAGTACTAAGATTTACAAGAGTGCAAATCTACACATAAAAACTTAGAGAGAAAATATCTGTATAAAAATCCAGGGTAATAACTTAACGCTCTGACAGTTTGCCTACTGACCCATTCTGGAGTTTAGTAAATTGAATAGTCCATTTTTCATCCTAAACAAATTTATGTGTTCCTCTTTCAGTTTTTTAATTTTTGCATGAAATGAATTCATAAATGAAAAAGGTATGCTGGCCAGGTATGGTAGCTCATGCATGTAATCCTAGCACTCTGGAGGCCGAGGCAAGCAGATTGCTTGAGCTCAGAAGTTGGAGACCAGCCCGAGCAAGAGCAAGACCCCCATCTCTAAAATAAAAAAAACTAGCAGGACATAGTGGTACACAACTGCAGTCCCCAGCTCCTGGGAAGGTTGAGGCAAGAGGATTGCTCAAGCCCAAGAGTTTGAGGTTGCTGTGAGCTATGATAATGCCATGGTATTCTACCTAGAACAACAGGGTGAGACCCTGTCTCAAAAAAAGAAAAAAAGCAAAGAAAAAGGCATGCATAAACTTCAAAAGGACCTGTCAAAAATAGATAAGGAAAAGGAAAACAAGGTTTTGGGAGACACCGTGAAGCCATAAAAGCCTGCTAGTTACAACTAGCATCGGAAGGTGAGAAAGAAAGATGAGCTAAAGACAAACTGTGGTTGTCTAACTGCTAGAACTGATAGCTGTAGTTACTCCTCATGTCTGAATGTTTCTTTCCTAGATAATACAGCAAATCTAAGTGGAAACAAATGTGATATGGCTACTTCTAAAATAAAAATAAATAAGAGATTGTCTAGTTCCAAAAAAGGATTCTTCTTTAAAACTAGAGTCATTCAGACCCATTTGCCTCTACCAGATAAGATCTGCAAAAAATAAAGATAAAATTTTTTTCTAAATAAACAACTTGGCAAAAAGGAACTCTATTAGCCCATTTAGTGTTGCTATGATGGAGTAGCTGAGGGTAATTTATAAAGTTAATTTATTTGGCTCACGATTCTGGTGGCTGAAAGGTTCAAGACTGGGCAGCTGTAGCTGGTGAGGGTCTTGGTGGGAAATGGAAGGGGAGAGAGTGTATACAAAGAGATCACATGGCGAGAGGAAGCAAATAAGAGGGAGAAACCAAGGGAAGCCAAACTCGCTTTTGTAGCAAAAACCTGCTTTTGGCAAATAAATCAGTCCTGCCAAATACTTCGTCTGTTCATGAGGGATCTGCCCCCATGACCCAAACACCTCCCATAGGCTCCACCTCCCAACACCAAATTTCAACATGAGTTTTGACAGGGACAAACCACATCCAAATCATAGCAGAAACTAAAGATTCAAAAAGTAACCTTATGCAGAGAATAAGAAGATAAGCGGCAGACTGGGAGAAAACATTCGCAAAGGATGTATTTGAGGGGTGGCGCCTGTGGCTCAAGGAGTAAGGGTGCTGGCCATGCCATATACTGGGGGTGGCAGGTTCAAGCCCAGCCCGACCAAAAAGCTGCAAAAAACAAAAAATTTTTTTTTTGATAAAGGACTGTTTATCCAAAATAGACAAAGAACTCTTTAAAACTCAATAAGAAAACAACTTGATTAAAAATGGGCTAAAGATCTGGACACCTCACCAAAGAGGATACAAAGGGTAAAATAATAATCATATGAAAAGATGTTCCACATCTTAAATCATCAATTAAAAGTGCAAGTTAAAGCAACAATGGTATACCACTAAATAGCTTTAGAATGGTCAAAATCTGGAACCCTGACAACACCAAATGCTGTCAAGGATACGGAGCAAACAGAACTTTCTGTCACTGATGGTGAGAATGCAAAATGAGACAGCCACTTGAAAAGACAGTTTGGCAGTTACTTACAAAACTATTCTCTTTACTATAGGATAGTGATCACATTCCTTGGTATTTACCCAAAGGATCTGAAAACGTAATATCTGCACAAAAACCTATATAACAGATGTTTTAGCAGCTTTATTCATAATTACCAAAACTTGGAAGCAACCAAGATGCCCTTCAGTAGTTGCATGGACAAACTGTGGTACACTCAAACAATGGGATATTACTTACAGTATTCCAAGCAATCAAGCCATAAAGATGGGGAAGAAACTTAAATGCAGGTTATTAAATTAAAGAAGCCAATCTGAAAAGCCTTTGTACTATACGATTTTAACTATATGACATTCTGGAAAAGGGCAAACTATGGAGACAGTAAAAAAGATACCTGGCTGCCAAGAGCTAGGGGGGAAGGAAGGAGGGATGACTGGGCAGAGTACAGAGGATTTCAGGGCAGTGATACGATTCTGTAAGATTACTTGTGTCTAAATCTAAATAAAGTGTACAGCATTGAGGGTGAGCCCTAATGTGAACTATGCATTGCGAGGGACAATGCTGTGTCAATGTAGGTTCATCAGTTGTAAAAAGTGCACCACTCTGGTGGGGGTGCTGATAGTCTGGGAAGTCATGACCATGTAGGGGTGGGGAGCATGTGGAAAATCTGTTCTTTCCTCTCAATTTTGCTGTGAACATCTAAAACTGCTCAAAAACATTAAATTTTCAAAACAAAAGTAACCTAACCAATAATGAGCAAAGGCAATAATATGAATAGTAATTCGGTTGTTTATAAGCTCTTTATGTTTTGAGGTGGGCTTTGCTATGAGAACTTGTCTGAGTTTCTGCTTTAAAAAGTAGGAGTATGATATATCAGAGAGATTTATGTACATCTAAGATACACAAGGTTGATATGATTTTGCTTCTTAGGGATAAAAAAGCAACAACACATGCTCTATTATCTATAAATGAACACTTTATTATCAAATAGTTCAACATCAGAATAAGATTTCTAATTCCAAAAAAGGTTTTCTTTACATAACACTATACATTTTGTGAGAGACAGATTGGAAGAATCTGACACTACATCCTGTTCCATGTTCTCTTTTGCAATTGGGTAACTTTTTTTGATCTAAGAAGTATAAATTTATCTCATTTTTGTTAATGTTGTCCATGAAATGTAGCATTAGTTCCTTTTCAGCAGTGCTTCAGAATTATACTAGCGCCAGGTTTAGAGAACCTGTTTTATAGTGACATGAAAGTCAACCACAAGAAAAACACATAATCATTTTTATTTATGGAGGCAAATCCCTCTTAACACAAAGGACCTTATATAATTACGTAAGGCAGATCAACCCAAGAATCTCATTCAATGACAGTACTTCCTATTTAACAATCCCATGTGAGAAATGAATGCCTCAGAGTAAATAAATTAAAATTAGCCCTTGGGCCTTCGACAATTTAATTGCGGAGGCCTTTCGTGAATTCTAATTAATGCTCTAAATTAGCCACTATTTCTCAGAACAGTGTACCAGAAGAATATGAACCTCGATAATTACAAGCTGTTTTAAATTTATACTGTGCAAGTTATTCCTTCATCTGGTATTCCATGAATAAAGCTCTCAGGACATGTTATAATAAATCAGTTGAGTGCTTACCATGTGCAAGGCACTATGCTAGATGATGAAATGGGGTCGGGACAGCGTTCCTCATCGAGCTGTCTATGTGATATCAACAATCTGAATAATGGAACACATGGGCCAGAATAGCATATACTGAGACCAGTGTACCCAAGGCATCCAATTTAAGTGACTCAAAAGAGGAAATGGTAAGTGTAATAAGATACTTTAATTTTTTCCTAGACCTTAGTTAGTCACATTTGATCAGCACATTTGATACTTTCTACGTCACTTCACATTTAGGCAGATAAAGACGACTTACCACCACCCTTCTATTGACAGATATAAGTATTCAGCCAAATTGTAGCTCATCGAACATACTATTAATTACGGAGAAGTTATTCATCTCTGGCTTTTGCAAGGGAAATAGAACGGTTCAAAACTCCTTTCCTTACAGGTGGGATCAATTTTTAAAGGCTCCAACTCTGCTTGCTTTGCTGATGAAGTTCTTCAAGAGATCATGGTCCATTTCTGCAAAGCCTGATGTCTGTGTTACTACCGTCAGATGATTTATGCAAAACCTGAAGCAGAATTCTTCTAAATCCTAGGAACAACAACAAAAGTCATTTAACAAATTCATATTTCCTGATGCAATGCAACATACTGAAAACATGAAAACACCAATGTGCTACTGTTATAGTTGATGAGTTCCTTCCTCACACAAAATGTTTGCATTTTGCAATTTTTTTAAATAAGCATATTATTATTTGCATAAACAGAAAGAAGTTATAACCTTTTTCCACTAAAATTACCCTTTTTTTTTTTTTTTTTGATGAAAAGAGAGGATATCTTTACACCAAAAGGAAATCAACTCCAAAAAGTTATGGTCTGTTTCCTAAAGATTTACTTCTAAGATAGGTTTTCTTTCCTTTCCTTCTTTTCATAACAATGCATGGTCACTGTAAATAGTTTAGGAAAAAAACAAGCAAAGAGTAGGAAATAAAAAAGCATCAATAACCCCACCATCCGATGATAACCACTGACTACAGCCTTCCATCTTTTTTGCTATGTGGATCGTGAATTTCAGTCTTATTCAGCTATGTATTCTTCTTTTAAAAAATTAGAATAGAAAAAAAAAAAAAACCAAAAAATCAGAATAGGATCATAGTTCCTCACTCAGTGACAGCAGCATACCTTGAACAGCTATATAACTTTATGGTATTAATATTTCATAAACGACCCTCTACTATTCATGCTAAACTTTTTCTAATTTTTCAAAGTTACAAATTGCTACAGTAAATATCTCTGAAGCTAAATCTTATCCAGATCCATGAGTAGTTGACATAAATTCATGAAAATTAATTCCTTAAAGAATTATAACTTTAAAGCTTTCAATATATATGATACCAAATTGTACCCAGAATGTCTCAGATTGCACCCTCATAGCAGTTTAGGTGAACACCATTATTCTGAACCTGCGCTATTTTTAAAAGTATACTTTGTCTCTACAAAAAAAAAAAAAGTATACTTGTCAGTTTGACAGGTGGAAAATCATACCTTGTTTTCATTTCTGTTTCTCAGTTATATTTTTCATCTCTTCACAGAGCCTTGTGTTCCTTGGTCCAAACAAACTACTCATATTTTCTTTTTGTTTTTACTATGCTAAACTTGCTTCATTATACATAGTAAATATTTCCCAGTGTATCATTACTTTCTTGTTTTCTTTGTAGTGTTTTAGGAGGTATAAAAGTTTTTTATCTTTTGAAAAGAGATCTATCAATCCCTTTCTTCATGGGTTCTGCTTTTGATGTCTACCCCAACCTTATATAAATATTTACTTAGACTTCATTTAGTGCTTTTGTTATTTATTTTAACACTAAATCTTTAAGCTACCTAGAGTTTATTTTATTTATCTATTTTTATTTTATTTTTACTGTTTGAGACAGAGTCTCATTCTGTTGCCCTGGGTAAAGTGCCGTCATAGCTCACGCAACTTCAGACTCCTGGGTTCAAGCCATCCTTTTGCCTCAGCTTGCAGAGTAGCTGGGGCTACCTGTGCCCCTCACAACACCCAGGTAGTTTTTCTATTTTTAGTAGAGATGGGGTCTCACCCTTGCTCAGGCTGGTCAAACTCCTGAGCTCAAGGGATTCGCCCGCCTCGGCCTCTGGAGAGCCAAGATTACAGGAGTGAGCCCCGGGCCCAGTCTCCCCGAGTTTTTCATTAAATAGTTTTAGGTACATGCAGGCGCCTAAAGAGGTGCTTTTCTTACCTGGGCCTCGTGTTTCACGGCGGCCGAGAGCAGAGCGATTGCGTTCTCCTCACAGATCCCTTGCTTGATCTTTTGCTGGCAGAGCTTTTTCAAACGATTTTCTCTATAAAACGTAGCCAAGTCCAGCAATCCTGGCGGGGAGGGGTGTTTATTAGTGGGAGTGACTGCGAGCATCCGGATTTAAACTCACTCATTCAGAGATGATTCTGAATACAGCCCTCAGTAAAGCGCTGTGCCTGTGAAGACTTAGTGCTGACTCACGTTTCACACGTGGCTGTACCCGAGAAGGTCGCCAAACTGAGCCAATACAACAAACACCGTTAGCTGCTGAAAAATAGAAGCACGGACAGAATGGCTTTAATATTTTTTCCCAGGAAACAAAGGCATGTGCTCCTCTAATTTGTCCCTCCTGCCGCATTCTCAGTATCTTTCTCCTGGGTTGTTCTAACACACACATGCGCTGGAATAGTCCCCATCCTGGAAGAAACTCTTTCCCGGACGCATCTGCCTCCTGTTACCCAATCTCTTTTGTCTGCAACACTCTAGAGCAAAACAGAGCTGTCTGTACCTGCTGTTTGCTTTTTCTTCATCTTGTTCTTTGTTTTCTGTGGAGACACAGTCTCACTTCGTAGTGAGTACCCAGGTCTAGTGCAGTGACGTCGGGCTAGCTCACAGCAACCTCAAACTCCTGGGCTCAAGCGATCCTCCTGCCTCAGCCTCCTGAGTAGCTGGGCCTGCAGGCACCCACTGCTACACCCAGCTAATTTTTTCTATTTTTAGTGGAGATGGGTTCTTGCTATTGCCCGGGCTGGTCTTAAACTCCTGAGCTCAAACAATCCCTCTGCCTCGGCCAACCAGAATGTTGGTCTCACAGGCATCAGCCATCCGTGGCCAGCCTCTCTCCATTTTCTTACCTCCTGTCCTGACCTCCGCCAGTCCAGGCAGAACCCCATCCCCATCACTCACTGATGGTCACACCTGTGTTGTCATCACAGTGCCAAATTCAAGATCCATTCCCTGGTTTCCTTTTACTTGACATTTACACAGAATGTGATGGGTAGATGATGCTCTCCTTGCAACACTTTAATTGCTTCCGGTTGTCTTCTCCATAATTAGCTGCTCCTCAGTTCTCTGGGGCAGAACATTTCCCCTGAGACACTGATTTCACTGACTTCCCAAATGCTCTCCAGCCCAGAGTTTTAAACACCAAATATCTCTTCTGATGCTCCCCTGATGGCACCTTCATCCACTTTAAGGTAATCCGTGTAGACAAGGATATACATGTGTAAACCAAGTTAATTCTCCCTCAGGGACAGTGGGAAGCACTTTAACCAGGAGTGGTCAATCAGCATTTGGAAGGTCCTATTTGTTTTCAGATGCTGCTATTGAACTCTTGGTTACAGACTTGTTGATTAGCATAAAGAATGTCAGGATTAGTTTGTGTTGGTGAAGTGAGTAGTGTTGAGGTTGTGTGTCCTGGCTAGAAACACCGTGGACTGCTGCCCTTGCACGAATGGGGTTCAGATGAGAGCTCAGGTCCCGCACCCTTGGCAGCAGCACGTGTGCTGGCTCTGCATGCAGTCTCTGATTGCCCCCTGATCAAAGCTCACACGTGCTGGGTCTGCATGCAGTCTCTGATTGCCCCCTGATCAAAGCTTAGTTGAATTCCTGCTGCTAGACTATTATAACATCCACCCCAAGCTAAGCTGTCACACAAGGTACTTACAACAGAATGCCTGAAGGACAAAGAGCTGGAATTTCATTCATCTTATATTAATTATTTACGTGCCTGTCTGCTAATCAATTTTGTATATGTACCAGAATTTGACTGGAAACTTGCTTTCATTAAATATAACAAATATTGTCAATGTTACGGAAGAAATCCCTATGGCCTATTGAAGAATACTGATAGCTATAACCTTGAGAGTTGTGAATGGTTTAATTGTTCTCAGTAGCCTCCAATGCTACAGGGCTTCAGACTCCTACAAGGGGGACTCTGTCCTGAGCCTCCTCCTCCAGGCCATCCTCACCACAGGGCCACCAAGCAGCCACCTGTCTCCTTCTAGACCACTCCTTGTCTACCTGAGAGCCTGGGATTCCCTGATGAACTGGCCCTGAGGGCACGAGTGTGTTTCTTCCCTCTAATAGACCACACCACCAAGGTACAGACCGTTGGCCCCAAGGGGTGCTCTGGATTGGGGGTGGATGGAGGTTAGACATGCAAGCTGGAGAGCCCGCACACTCCTTGCAATGCCAGATGTAGTCACAAGCTAGATGCCTGTGGTCTGTCCTGCCTGTGCCACAGGGTTCTAGCATCAAACTCCAGGGAGTCCTATAACTAAATTCCAACTAAGACGCAAACCTGGCCTTTCAGGTTTGAAGTATATTTTTCAAGATTGGAGGACTGAACATACTTTACCTGAAGTTTATTAGCTTGACATATAACTTAAAATTTTCAGGCATATGTACATAGGATTCCATTTGAGCTTTTTGCTCAGCCCCTTGCAAAAGTTAGGAGAGGGCCTAATATAAAAAGTCCTGCCGGATATTTAGTGGCAAATCAAACTCCTTTCACTTTTCAAAGCTAAGAGCAAACCCTATTGATTTCCACCTTCCCCACCTTGGTGCGTGGTACTTTCATGAATGCAGCTCAGGCCAAACTGCAGGGCAGCCAGCCTTCTCTCACTCCTCACCCCTCACATCCCATCTCATCAGTTCCATCTTTAAAATATATCAAAAATTTAATATCTTCAACACCCCCACTGCTATGGCACCCCCAACACAGATTACCATCATCTCCCATCTGAACCATTACAATTAATGACCTTTTTTAAAAAATCACATAACTCTTGTGGCAGAAGCTGCCTCTCCACCCCAAAACACACACACACAAGCACAGATTCATTCTTCCTTTATCCCCAAACCATAGAATCTTTAGTGCAGCCATGGCCATCTGGAAGTACCCACTTTCCCAGCCCAGTTCTGGGTACAACTTTGATCAACTCAGTCTACATTTGGGAATTAGGGAACTCCTGGGACACTCCCTTTAGAGACGCTGGGATTTGCTGTGTGCCCGTCTCCACCACTTCCGCCATGCTACTGCCTGTAACACTCCACGGTGGGAAGAGTTTGACGCTTCATCTCTCTCTTATCTAAACTTGACCTTTGTATAAAGTGGTAACAAAGGAACAGAGTCTGGGTTGAACACACACACAAATAGCTACTTCTATGAGTATTTTCACAGCAACTTTCTTTCAGGTTCTCCAGAAACCACCCTGAAAGAAAGCCCTATGGCCTGTTGAAGAATACTCAACATTTGCCAGTTTCTCAGGAGATTCTGTGGCAATTACCTACGGCCTCCTCAGGAGAAAGGCTGATGCTGTCTGTGTACAGGTATTCCAGAAAGGCTCGGTAAACAGGATATGAAAATTCACTCACTTCTACAATATCATCCTGGTTATCTTCCAGCGAAGAACGAAAATGTTCGCATCTGAAGGAAGAAGGAAGGAAGCACGTCAGGCCCGAGGTTCCGGGTGACAGCAGATGGCCGCCCTGAGGAGCACATCCTTCCTTGAAGACGTGCACCTGTCCAGGCTTCCTCAGCTCCTTGTTTCCTTTGCTGACCTGGGGTTTTCACACAGTCATTTATCAAGAAAGCTGCACATGCCAGCCTGCTGATGTGGGTGGCCCGCGCAGCTGCCTCTAGCCACCCTGTGCAAACAGTGCTGGGTCCCAGACGCCTCTCTCACACCACACGCACTAATCAGCATTCAGAAAAATCAGCAGGTTAATTTTTATAAAATCAGGGTAAATTTGTCTCTTCACTCTGTTGTGGGTTGAATTGTGTCCTCTAAAAAAAAATTCATGTGTTGAACTTCTGACCTCTAGTACCTTAGAATGTGACCTTACTGGGATATGGGGTCTTTAAAATGAGTTCATCCGTAAAAAGTACTACCCGATGAGCCCTAATCCAATACACCTGGTATCCTGAGACATTACAAAGGGGAAATTTGTGCACAGACACACACACAGGGAAAAGGCCATACGAGGGCTGGTGTGCCACTGCCACACACCAGAGTCCTAAAGAGTCTCAGCAAACCACCTTCTAAGAGAGAGGCCTGGAACAGATTCTCCCTCACAGCCTTCAGAAGAAACCCATCCTGCTGACACCTTGGTCTTAGACTTCTGGGCTCCAGAACTGTGAGGGAATACATTTTTCCTGTTTAAGCCACCACGCTGTAGCACTTACTTACTACAAACTAATCCACCCCCTTCTCTATGGAGGTTTCTGTGCTACAGTGAGAGTAAACACACAGTGCACAGCGTGACCTTCCCAAAGGGGAGCCTGAGTCTCAAACGCTGCATGGAGTTTGTGATTCAGTAAAACAGGACTGAAGCATCTCATTTGCTCAGAGAAAGAAGCCAGGCACAAAAGAATGCAACCCGTACCATTCCATGTCCGTAAACATCTACAAAATGCTAACCAATCCAGTGACAGAAGGATCTGCAGCTGCCCAGGGACGGGCCGGAGGGGCACTGGTGGGTGGAGGCGATGGAACGTCCTGCACCCCGGGGTGGGCGGAGGCTCCACAGCTGGTTCACAAGTCAGGGCTCACCGGCTGTGCGCTTGGAAGGGATGCAGGTCACTGAGTTTTTGAATCTTGGTGTTCGCTTCTTCCCAGACCTTCTTGGTCTGGAAAAGTCTCGACCCTCTCTTTTTTCAAGCATCTACATGTTCAACACCCCACCAGAGATGAAGAAGCGTGGTCACGGGGAGGTGAGCTCAGTTCCCAGGCAGGGAAGGTGACTGATGTCCAAGGACCCAATGTGGTGTTCTGAGCATGAAGGAACACACTTACCCAGCACGAGCTGGTGGACAAGGAGGACAACAGACCGTCGGCGAGCCTCTCGGGAATGCCCAGGTGCTGACTTCCCCACACTCGTCACACATGGCCGGGGTTATTTCTTGTTTGACATACATGCTCGTAGGGCATAAACAGCCTTCCCTTGTTTCCCTTATCCCTGAAGCGCCTGACATAGTTCCCTGCACACTTAGAATACAATGGTCGAAAAAATAGATTTACCTCAATTCTCAAAATAAGTTATTCCTTACCTAATTTTGAGAAGGACTTTATGTGCATAAATATAGTTTCCATCAACCAGAAATGTCAGGTCTGCAGTGTCCGGCTTGTCAAATTCCCTCTTCAGTGACTCAGCCACAGTGAGGTGGTCATCGGGTTCTACGGGGGCAACACAAATACTTCCAGATAAACTACAGACACGGTGAAAACACAGGCCACACCACAGCCTTGCTCTGCTGACACTCGGGGAAAATACTAATTCCCCAAGTTAATGCACAAAGGAAGGGATGCTTTTTTCCCTAAAGATTTGAATCTCTGTAATCATTAAAGATAAGAACCTCACACACACATCTGCTCATATATCTGGCAAACCAAAAATAAAAAATCCCAAATCACCTCACTAATTTTCAGTGAAATTTTAGAGTGTTTGCATAAACACACTAGCTAAAAATAAAAGATATGGTTTCCCACTAAAGTTAAAAATCCATTAAATAAATGCTTTGAATTTAGTATTGGTGTTGGTTTCTAATGGTTTTAAAAAAGATTAATCCAATTATTTCTCTTTCTCAGGAGCCCATTAAAGTGAAAGAAATGATGATGTTTTACCTAATAAAGTCCCCACTATCCAGATAAAAGCCCTGAGTTCCCTTCCTCGTCTTCAGACCCTCCCCTCCCAAAGGACCTTTCCCCAGATGACCAGCTCACCCACGGAGAGGAGGCGCCACGTGACCGCAGGAGTGGCAAAGCAGGCGAACACGTCATCGGTGCAGGAGAAGTGGGTGAGGTGAGGGAGGACCACCGACTGGCCCCGGCACTGGCCCCACATGTACACGTGCCCACCCTGGGTCTTGGCGGCAGATGTGTGGGCAGAGTGACAAGCTGCGATCTCTATAACCCTAAATTCACAAACGCACGCCACATCAACACAGTGAGCAGGAGAAGAAGCAAGTTGCTTTCTCCTTCCCCCAGGTTTAACTGACTCGGGGCATTATGAACCTATTAGAAGGAGGCAGGCCCGAGAAAAGAAAAGAATCACATAAGCAGATTTATAGACCTCATCTCCTCAACTGTCAGGCACCAAACAGAAATTCCCACTCACAACTCATGATGAGCTCTCTGTTTGTCATGCCAGCCGATAGGCCTAGAAAAATATGCACCATCCTGTTTGGAAATTCAAGTGCAATCTAAGAGAGCAGAGGCCTCTCCCTCCAAAAGAAAGTTAATTACCTTCTTTAAACATTACTTACTGAAGAACATAATAAAAATTTGGGCCATCTAGACCTAGGGTCAATAAATAAATGTTTTCTTCAAATTCCCCAATTTCAGCATGCTGTGGATCATGTCTGCTCATGCTGTAGCTCCCCCACCCTCCTGTGGGCCATATCATCTGGAGCTCAAGGGAGCAGTTTTCTAGATTGCCATGTGATAGACCCTCCTGGAGTTAAGTTCACGATCGATGAGAGGTAGTTCTCAGAATATTTCTTAACTGATAGCATCATTTTGTTGATCTGGAAAGAATTACTCTTCTATAAGGTTTGAAGATAAATTCTTTTACCCCCAGGGAGGGCCCCTTCTTGATTTTGCCACCGCAGGCAGTGATGCCCACATCCTCAGAGACTCAGGCTCAGAACTTCAGTCATCTTTGAATTCTTCTCCCTCCTACCACTTTCTTCAGAACATCCAGTTAACAAGTAACATAGATTCCTTCTTTGTAATGTCTCCCCTCAGCCACCACCTCTGGTCAGTTACACCCCAAGTCTGGATCCTATAGCAGCCGAGTCTCCCGTGCCTCTGACTCTCTCCTCTGCCCCACATCACACAATACTGGCAGGTTAACAATCTCCTGAAACACGGTTCTCATCAATACTTTCAACCCTGCATTGACTTCCTACAAGACTAAGTCCAGGCATAAGACATCAAGGCCTTCCACGATTGGGTTTCCATCTCTGTGCAGCCTTTTTAGTCCACACACCCTCAGTTCCAACAAACAAGATGTACTCATTGCCCCCATGTCTTCATTTTATTCACAGTTAAAGACTTATTCGGGAATGTTCTCTCTTTCTCACGGCCTTAGAAAGCCTACCCATCTTGGGAGGCCCCGTTCAAACACTTCTGACCTTAAGCAGTCTCCTGCCCACCTGAGCTCTTATGACACTCCCCACTGGTCTTTCCTGTGTATAAGTTTCAGCAAGATTACAAGTTCCTGGCAAAATGACTGGCTTATTTCTCCCTCTCTCTAGGCACATAACACTGTGTCTTACTAAATACAATGTGTAGGTCATTTTACCAACTAAATGGGGAAGTCTCAGTCACACAGAGCAACTGAGGGTTGTGTAAGACCCACTGACATACCACAGCGGAGAGCCCGGGTTTGGGAGTCAAACAGGCCCAAGTTTGAGTCCCAGCTCTACTAGCAGGCTGTGTGAGTATGGGAACGTCCCTTAGCCTCTGGGCGCCTCCATTTCATCATGTTTCAGGGCTGGTGTAAGAATTAACCAGTAAAATATTAAGCGCCGAGCACAATGTCTGTGTACAGAGGTAGCATAACAAGAGAGGCTTCGCGAAGTTCCTGCTACCTCTCTGCATGTTAAGCGACAGGGCCTCCCTTGGTAGAGACTGAGTATTTCTAACGATCAATTCAGATTAATAGTAGACTCTTCTTCCCTAGAAGAGCCCTTCCTGACATTTGCAGGTTAGGTCCATCACTGGCTCCAACCTCTCACCTAGTGCTGTGCAAAAACACCTTGCCAGATGGGGACAGTGGCCAATACTATTTGGCTTCTCCATAAGCACCTGCTTTTCAACAAATAAAGAAAATGGGAGAAGGAAGTAGAATATATGCATTTATTCAAAGAAAAATGCATCTCCTATTGCCATTTATTTTACTGGCAAGCATCACATGTCGCCCTCATATGTGAGGGTGCCAACACAGCCTGCACTAGGCGGCTTAGGGCAGTGGACAGACAGGATGTGGGCTCTGAGCGGACGGGAGTTTGTAGAAGCCACTTTACTAAAATTCTTATAATCGGCTTTGTCATCTTTTTAAAGGAAGGGGTGGCGTACAGCCATCGTGTCACAGCCCCACAGTTTAGGGCAAATGAGATAAGGCAGCCGGCAGAGCTGGGCATTCACAAGTGGCCTCTGTGACTAAAAAGTGCCTAGCAGTAAGGACCTGCTCTGAGGCGCTCACGATCAGGCCGAGAAACTGCAAAGAGCTCCCACGTAACAGTACAGCGTGGGCTGGGATGTCCTCAGGGAGGATTAAAGTAAAAGGGAGCTTACCAGGACACCGGGCTTTGGATTTGTTACAAATACAGTCAGTCCATGAGGTGGAGAGAGAAGCATGAGCAGACGTGCAGGCCGGGGCTGGCACAGCAAGGCTGCCGACAGCATGACTGTGAGAGGCCCGGCAGGGGACTGTGGGCAGCCTGCAAGGGTAGACAGCACTGAGGTTTACTAGGAACAGTGCTGTCAGCTCAGATCCCAGACTGAAGAGCTCAGATCTGATCTGATAAGCCAATGGGAAACAGCTTTGTCAATAGGGCCACGAGGTAATGACAACGGTGTTCTGAGAAAGACTGCTCTGGCAACAGTGCGCAGGGCAGACTGCAGAGAAAGGACAGCCCAGGAGGCTGGCTGGGGAGGCCTACGGTTATGGTAATGTCCCATCCGACCCACGTCGCCAAGGAGGAGTCAGGGTGACCCAGATATCAATGCAGAGGAAAGAGAGGAGTCAAAGACGGCCCCAGAGTGTGAGTCCAAGGAAACACCAGCTTGGCTGTGCTGAGGGAGGCTGGAGCTGCTGAGGTCGGAGGCCGAGCAGTTGGGAAGAAGACCGCCCACCTGCACATCCACCTGGTCTCCTCTGGGGGCCCTGGAGGGTAGAACAGCCCAGCAGTGTTTAGGGAAACCCAGAGCAACTGCTCTTGCTTCCTCTAGATTTCAGTACCTCGGCAATGACCTACGCCAGTATGTTTACATTTTCTTGAATAGTTTCTGTACACTTTGGGATAACAGTCCATGAAAAATGTCACCAACTGGAATACAACACTGTCGTTCTTTGTGAAACTACCTGACATCAGAAAATTAAAACCGTTTCACTCCTACATTCCCTTCTGAAACGCTTATTAGCCTCTGTGAAAGGGCGACAGCCTTTGCCACTACCGCAGCTGGTGACCCGAGGTGGGAAGGCTGCTGCCCGGAGAGGAGCTGGGACGGGCTGAGCCAAGGGAGGGGGGGCCACACTGCCGCCGGCTGTCCCTTGGCACGGCCTTGTGACGTTTACCTGGGACACCTGGCTCCGCAGGGGAAGTCAGGGGTGGGGCACGGGCGTGGCTGACCGCAGCAGCTGCTACAGGAAGGAGAGGGAGACAGTTTAGAGGGAAGCTTCAGGTCTAGGCTTGGGACCCAAGCAGCTGCCAAGGAACCTCACCTTTGCCTAAGGTCAGTGGTTCTTCAATCAGATCCATACCAAGAAGTAAATTTTTAGACACTCAGATTTTCCAATCTTACATGCAACAGACAACGACCAAACACTGAGCTAAC
Organism: Arctocebus calabarensis; assembly: GCA_963573935.1. Lineage (NCBI taxonomy): Eukaryota > Metazoa > Chordata > Mammalia > Primates > Lorisidae > Arctocebus > Arctocebus calabarensis. The sequence goes on from CAUYON010199279.1 coordinate 18,925, forward strand.
CCTGGCCGTCAGGAGGTCTGGCACAGTGCACACTTTAGTAATCTTACTGGGGGAAAAAAATACCACATGCTCTTATTAAACAGGTTTTCTGTCACCTCAACAGAATGATCCGCAACAACTGCAGAGCTTAATGGCTGTGAAGTACTAGAAATGAAAAAGCAGAGAGTGAGAAAAAATGCCAAACAGAAAGCAACAGGCAGGGCGAAAGGTCATCTGTGAGGGAAAAGAATAATGGAGAAGAAATTGCAGTGATCAAAAGATCCACAGCAGTGATTCCCAATCCTGGTTTTGTAAAAACTCCGAGAATTACTGGTCACCTCAAGAAGTCACAGAATTCTCAGAAACTCAAAGCTAAGTTAGGTTGACATCAATTTCACTTAAAATATGCTCTTACAGAACTTTACGAACAAAGACACAAATGCTGGTCAATCAAGTCCCAAGGTACTGGAGCTTCAGAAAGATTGGGAATGACTGAGCTTAAATGAACTTATGTACTTTAACATAACTTATGAAGTTGTGAAGTTACTTTTATGTAAATCGAAATTGCTGGCAAGTATTAGTATTCTTCATCATAAATAGCCTTCTTTGGGGAAAGATTTTAAAAGGTTTCCCTCAGGTTATTGTTCAAGCAAAGAGTCTGGTGTAGACAGATTTTTTTCCCCTTTCCACTTCTATGAACAGGTAACTAAGAATGAAAGACCCACCCTGCCGTTAAGTCTAATCCTGTTCCTAATTAGTCAAGCTTCCCCATGATGGGCCCCAAAAGAGTCAGAAGTGAGGTTTCCTGAGAGATAAGCCAAGACATATCCTCAAGGTTCTAGTCATTGGAAAGGGTGGGGAGGTGTGGAGCAAGTCCGAGCACGGATTTATCCATTCCTCCCTCACAACAGGCCTGTGACCAAGTGTCTGGATGAGATTGCTCAAGCTCAGAAATCTCTCCCTGAAATTCAAATGTGGAATGCTGGGGAAATCAGGACTATTTCATTTGAAACACTCAACCATGGTTTTACAGCCAAAATCAAGTTTATGGATAACAGCAAGTATGCAAGTCCATATTTGTTCCCACTTTCTTTACATATTTATAATTCAAAAATAAGTGCAGTTTAAAATGATGGAAAAATAATAGATAACTCTAACGGTGCAGGTAAGCACCTTGGTACTCACGGAACTTCTATTCCCTGCTCCTCTGCTTTCTCTCTCCCACCTTAGTGTCCCACAATCCGTCTGCCTCTGTGCACCAGAGTTAGGAGGCCTGGGTGGTCCTTCTGGATCAGGGACTAGCAGTGCAACAGAAAACATACACTGCTGGGCAATGAGAGCAGACAGCTTTTGGTAAGTGTGCACGCACCATCAGAAAATGGTCACGTGAAAAAACTGGAAAAAAAAATGGCAGACTAGAAACATCTCCGCAGTAGCCACTCTATGAGATTGCAGAGAAGACAGCAGCCATCTCTGGTTGGAGTATCTTGCCCAGAAAATGGTAAAGTGCCATATAAATCCACTGTTCTCATCCCCTAGATCCTTTAACACTCTATGGATTGGTCAAAATATTAAGCATGCACGCTAACTGGATTTGCTAGCCTGAGGCATTTTTGTGATTATTCGGCCTCAAGACTATCCATTCTCTTCTTACTGAGAAACTGAATTACTCTTTATAGGATGTGCAAACCTATTCAACATAAGTGAAATAACGTCAGCCAAATTTACAATATGCAAATAAAAATCAAGGCAATTGGAAACATGACAATTTGGTATTTCACTTTCATTGTTTAGTAGTCGAACAGAAGAATAAAAAAGAATTGCATGTAAATGCAAGCTAATTTATTTATTCCTATGTCTATTTTAAAATCAAATATGATAAAAAATTGATATGTCCAGTAAAAATAGCACCATTAATTTCTACAATGATTGCAAATCTGTTTTAAAATAAAAGATAATGAAATGTTTTTCCTTCATACTACTATGTTGAGAAATGAATAAAATTAATAATGAAAAAGCAGCAATCTGGATCCAACTATGCTTGAGAAATTCAAAAGGCCCTCAAAAATATTAGGATAATGTGGAATCATTTGAAATGTGCTAATTATATATCTCAACTTTGCAAACAAGTGCCCAAAAGTAAGTCTTAATTTTCTAATCATTTTACTTCTCCTGTGATAGCTGGGGAAGTTAAAGTAAGAAAAGGAGCCTATTCTTTTCGACCGACAAATTTTCTTGCTCAGTGACTGGCTTTATGCCCCATTCAAGGTACCTCGCTTTCCCAAGACCCAGAAGATAGATCTGAAGTGTAATTGACTTCCCTGAAAAATGTAAGACACAAAATGAGGAGGGGAAGAGGGTAGTCTATAAAGGAGAAGAATAATGTAGAAAAACTGTTGGGTTAGTCACTTAGTTTGCTTAGAATGAAATATAGATACGTAAAAATAAGAGGAACAATTCAAAGGCCAACTTTCAAAAGCAATAAAGTACTTGTTATACAATATTCTAATGCTAGCAGGAATTCTCTCTCATGTCTAAGTGCTGGTTAATCTCTGAAGACCACCACTGGGGGGATTGTGAGAACACACACGTTACCTGTCCTTTTCCACAACGATAGGGGTCGGATAGGACTGGTTGCTTTTATTGCCAGTACCCAGCTGGCCATAAGAATTGGCGCCCCAAGCATATACTTGGCCTTCATCTGTTAAAACTAATGTGTGCGCGTAGCCACAGGCAACCTGGAAGGAAAGAGATCAAATTGACTCAGGTCCGCAAATTGAAATATTTCACAACTTTTGCAAAGTAAGTTGAGAATCAAAACTAAAAAAAAAAGGAAGAGGCAGCCTGCGCATAGAAGCAGGCATCACGTTAACCCATCTCCTTACAGTACACACACGTAAGATCACCAGGAGTCCCTTCACTGCCTCAGCTTCCATTCCTTCCATTATTAGTGCTTCACAGAAATCAAAGGGTATGAGGTCAATGTAAGAAACAGACACTTTAATTTTTTAATGATTTTCTTTTTTCTCATTATAAAAGCAAAATGTATTCAATGTGAAAATATAGAAAAGTATCAATATGAAATTATTCTCAAGATCATAGTTTTTTTCTACTCATATATAGACATGGAGAAATGTAACTATAGCTTTTTTTTAAATGGCCATATAAGTAGTCCTCTATCTTATTTCGTTTTACTTTATCATTATATATACACTTTTCCACATCATTCAAAATTCTTGAGGCAGGGCACGGCAGCTCACGCCTATAATCCTAGTACTCTGGGAGGCCAAGGCAGGCAATGGCTTGAGCTCACAAGTTTGAGACCAACCTGAGCAAGAGCCAGACCCCATCTCTAAAAATAGCCGGGTGTTGTGGCGGGCGCCTGTAAGTTCCAGCTACTTGGGAGGCTGAAGCAAGAAAATCGCTTAAGCCCAAGAGTTTGAGGTTGCTGTGAGCTAAGACATCATGGCACTCTACCTAGGGTGACAAAGTGAGAATTTGTCTCAAAAAAAAAAAAAAAAAGAAATTCTTTGTAAATATCATTTATTTCATATAGGCTGACATAATTTAATCATTCGTGTGTTATTGATTAGTAAATTATGCCACACCTATTGTTTTTTATTAGTTGTTAATTTTTTTTCCTGTCTTTTAAAAACTAATTCTGTAAGAAGAGATTTTCCCTTTGGTTTCTTAGGATAATTTTCTAGGAATAGAATTGTAGGTCAAAGGCTATGAAGATGAAGGCTCTTAATACACACTGCCAAAGATATTTCAGGAAAGATTCTAACAATTTATATTCCAAAAGCTGTGTATGACCATATCCTAAGAAGAGAGATTTTACTGATGAATAGGGACAAGTTAATTCAGAGAAAAAGAGCTTTAATCTTTACTTCAATGAAGACATCCAAGCAGCTGAACTTTTCATCCTGCTAAGAAAACTGTGTTTTTAATACAGTGGTATCTTTGCCACTGGAAACTTAGAACTATGTGTGTACAGACCAACAGTGGACGTACCCTCTGGACACGGATGCCTTGCAATGCTGCTATTCTGTAGGGAGTTGGCTGGTTGCCACTACTGCCAAGGCCAAGCTGCCCATTGCCATTGTAACCCCAGACAAATACCTGAGAGCAAAAGAGAAACATAAAGTTTGCGAGACACAAATGGCCCTCGGGTTCTCTACTGCAGACACGCCATGCCAGTATGTCACTGACATGGCAAACAGCTATTTTAAACAAAAGATGAAATAGCTTTCTCACCTCCCCCGTGTCCACTACTGCCATGGAGCACATCTGCCCACATGCTATGGTCACTATGACTTTATTCTGTAAGCAGCCAGTGACTCGTCGGGGGATTGGCTGATTAGCTGTTGATCCAGATCCCACCTGCCCAGAGTTATTATAACCCCAGGCAAATACCTATGTGAAGGAAAAGATCAATAAATGAAACGCATTCACAAATAACATGTCTCGACTAGAGGCAAACACACACTAGCAGCACCTTCTCCTTCCTCTCAAAGTGCTTCACATCGGAAATTCTCAGAACACAGGCAGAAAAGGTCTTATAAAATTCATTCTTACATGGGGTGTTATTTTATCAAATTAGGTTACTGGTGCTCTCTACGCAAACTATAATAATTACTATCAAATATCATGTAACACAAAACTATGTACTTTGCCTCATCCATATTTCTATCATTTGGGGATTTTTCTTCTTGTCAATAACCCCTTCCCTATAGCAATCTAGAAAACAGATGTGTCTTTTTAGATTTTGTAGCTACAGAATTTTTTGCTACATACAGGTAAACTCCGTAAGATAAACACCACAACTATGAATTATTACCAAAATGAGGCTGATTTTGAGGGAGGTACTCAGGTTTCCAGAACTGCTAAGGAATCTATAGGATCTTATTGTAAAAAGGCAATGAGTTTTATGCTGACTATTCTCACCTCTCCATCAGATGTTAGCACCAAAGAATGGTAAGACCCACAGGCAACTTCAATGACTTGTTTGTTTGACAAATTAGTAGAGATATGACAGGGTACTAAACCATGATTAGTTGTCCCATTGCCCAGCTGGCTATAAGCATTGTGACCCCAGGTAAAGACTTCTCCTTCTGAAAATAAAAAGAAAGATAACCAGCTTTCAAAACATTCACTTCATTATATGAAAATTATGTACTGCATGACTTCCACAAATGAAACCTAAAAATTCAAGTCCAAAAAGCTACTAACTTCCTTTTTCTACCAAATTCATTCCACAAAAGACTCTATTTGGAAAGCATGAGCTAAATTCTACTTCAAAGCAACAATACGATATTTAAATGCATGCAGTTGTAATAGCTGGAAGAAAGATTTTTTTAATGAGTAACAGAGAAAAAAAGGCTGCTAAGAGTAATAGAAAGATCAACAGACTGAAAGTGAGAAGATTGTAAGGACACTTAATCCCCTGGTTCCTCTGGTTCTCAACTTCCTTATCTTCGTAGTATAAAATGATCACCAAGCTAATTTTGAAAATCTTTGTTATTATATTCTTTACTGAGCAACGTAATACACACTCAGAAAAAGTTCATGAAAACAGACATGTACAGTGTTACAATTATAAGGCTGTACTATTACTTAGATCAAGAAATAGAGCCCCCCAAAACCCTCACATACCTATATTACATAAAAGAATTTAGTTTTTCCTGTTTTTGAAATTTAAATAAGTGGAATCCCATGATATATACTCATTTCACCTATATTTTCCACTATGTTGTTTCTCTGTACTACTCTCGGAATAATTTCTTCTGTTCTGTCTCCTGGTTTATTAATTTTCTCTTTTGCTATATTCAAGCTGCTACAGAATTTGAATACTGAATTTTCATTTTTATAATTATATTGTTCATTTTAGTCTTTTTCAAATCTTCTATGATCTCTGCAGGTATCTTCAAGCTCCTTTTTATTTCTTCAAACAATAAATATAGCTATCTTATAGGCATGTGATAATTCTAATGTGTGGTATTTAGCCGTCACTTCCTGCTGCCGGCTGTTTCTGGTGGTTCTCATTCATGGTACCTGCTTCCTTGTACAGTAGTCCCCACTTTATCTGGGGGATCCGTTTCAAGACCCCCAGTGGATGCCTGAAACCACAAATAGTACCAAACAATATACATTGCTTTATCCTACACATGCATTCCTATGATAAAGTATAATTTATAAGTTATGTACAGCAAGAGATTAATAACAATAATAAAATAGAATAATTATAAAATACAGTAATACAGTTCATAGTTTCACGAACAGAACATTCATTCTTTCCATAACTCTTAGCAACCTCAGCATACAAGTTTTTTTTTTCCTTATTAAGTCAAGAACTTTCCTTTTTTTACATAAGGCAAGCACTTTATGGCTTTTCTCCAGCATAGCCAAATTGCAAATATCCTTTACTCTTTTAACATTGGGACCATTATTAAATAAAATAAGAGTTTCTTGAACACAAGTCCTGCAATCCTCTGAAAATATGATCTCATAACCTAGACAGCTACTGAGTGACTAACGGAAGGTTGCACAGACAATGCAAATCCACTGGACAAAGGAATGACTCGTGTCCCTGGTGGGATGGAGCAGGATGGCACGAGATTTCATCACATACTCAGAATGGTGCATGACTTAAAACTTATAAATTACCTTTCTCTAGAATTTTCCATTTAATAATTTCAGGTCATGGTTGATTGCAAGTAACTGAAACCATAGAAAATGTAACCACAGACAAGGGAGCACTACCGTACCTAGCCATCTTTGACTGGACACTGCTCATTGCCACAAAAAAATTGTTTGGGGGCCAGGCGCAGGGGCTAACATCTGTAGTCCCCTCAGACACAGAAGCAGGAGGATCACTTAAGCTCAGGAGCTCAAGACCAGACTGTACAACATAGCGAGACCCTCATCTCTACAAAATTAAAATAAGATTAGCTGGCTGTAGTGATGTCTACCTAAAGTCCCAACTACTTGGGAGGCTAAGGCAGCATGATAGCACTGGAGCCCAGGAATTTGGGGTTCCAGTGAGCTATACCCAGGCCATTATATCCCAGTGTGGGTAGCAAAGTGAGACCTTGCCTCTTAAAAAGATCAGAAACAAGGCTCATCACCAGTAGCACAGTGGTTATGGCACCAGCCACATGCACTGAGGCTGGTGGGTTCAAGCCCCGCCCAGGCCAGCTAACCAACAATGACAACTGCAACAAAAACATAGCCGGGTATTGTGGCGGGTGCCTGTAGTCCCAGCTACTTGGGAGGCTGAGGCAAGAGAACTGCTTAAGCCCAAGAGTTTGAGGTTGCTGTGAGCTGTGAGCTGTGACGCCACAGCACTCTACCGAGGGTGACAAAGTGAGACTCTGTCTCAAAAAATAAAAAATACATAAATAATAAATAAAAAAAAATTAGAAACAAAAACAAATACAAAACAGAAAAATTATTTGGAGTAGTTCCCTCAGGCCTAGGATGAAGGTGACTTCCTCTAGAAAGAATCTGCATTTACTTCTATAGACAATGCCATTCCAGTACAGCTAACAAAGTCAAGGCTTGAGATTTCTTAGACCATCCAATCTGATGTGAATTAAACTACAAATCCCCAATTACAAACTCTTAGGGAGAAATTTTCTTTCTTTTTTTTTTTTTTTTCCGGTTTGAACCTGCCACCTATGGCATATGGGGCCGGCGCCCTACTTCTTTGAGCCACAGGCGCTGCCCCAAATTTTCTTTCTTTTCTTTCTTTTTTCCTCCTTGCTTTGCTCAGAGCAAGGAATTCTTGCGAGTCCTTAGGAAGTGGCTAATCCTTTCCTTGGGAGTGGAGGTTCTGCAGTTCCACCTGAGGGGGAAGGTCTTCTGGTAGCACCTCCTGAGTCAGTGGGGGATGAGGGGGTAGACACCTATAAGGCAAAAGTCGCTTCAGGTTCCCCCTCAACCTCTTAAACTTGGTCTCGTAACTTCCTTCTGCCTTATCAGTGTTTTGCTATCTTCGTGAAAACTTCAAAATTTTTTTTTTTTTTTCTGAGGCAGAGTCTCACTTGATCTTCCTCTGTAGAGTGCCTTGGCATCTTATCTCACAGCAGCCTCAAAATTCTGGGTTCAACCGATTCTCTTACCTCAGCCTCCCAAGTGTAGCTGGGACTACAGGCACCGCCATGATGCCTGGCTATTCTTAGAGAAGCGGTCTCACTCTTACTCAGGCTAGTCCTGAACTCATAATCTCAGGCAATCCACCTGCCTGAGCCTCGCCAAGTGCTAGGATTACAGACGTGAGCCACTGCGCCTGGCAAAAAAGATTTTATCTAGAATTTTAGTTGCTTTTGGTAAAGTGATGGTCCCAATAATCTAACCTACTGTTACTACAAACCAAAAATCTTCAGAACTTATTTTTTAAATATGAAATAAACCTACAAAGGAATATTTATAAAATTATTTTCATTTAAAGAATATTAATAAAACAAATATTAAGCTAAAGGAAAACTCTAATGAAATAGCCACAAGGATGTTTAATTCCTTATACTACTAATCTCCACTACAATATCCCTATAAGACCCACATAATGCTAAGAGTTGGAGGGGGGATGTTGAAATCAAGGTTTAGTCTCTCAATTCATAAATCAGGATTCTAAAGTTTAAAAAGGGACTTGCAAAGTCTACAGTGAGTTCAGCACGGTTAATGGCTTACAGCACTGCCAATAACTGCGAGAATCTATCTGCTACATTATCTTACTCTGATTTTCAGATATATTCCTATTTCATGCTGTCCAAAACATAGTCAAGTTCATGGGGCACAGCCAGAAACTTTCGCCCAATCAAAAAATACATTCGCAATTTCAGGGCAGTTATAGTCTTATTCCTCAACAAATAAACAACAGTTAAAATTCCACATGGTGTCCGTATGTTACCTGTTGTTGCAAGGACAATGTGTGGGCCACTCCCATAGCTGAGGCAGGCTATCTTTTTGCCACTTAAAGAATCCAATTTCCGAGGTTCAATGGTGCTCTGGATGTCACCTAATCCCAAACAGCCACAGCAGTTTGTGCCAAGCACAAAAATCTGTGGGAAAAACCACAGTTAGTTCAAATAGTTCTATTTCTGACAAAACTATGAATTACACATGAGCAGGCACAGTCTTCCTAAAACCAACTGCTTCATTGTATAACAAAAAAGAATCTACTTTCCAAGCTTTTTTTTTAACCTTTATTCCATAGTCCCCCTGAGATCTTCAATTTAGCAATCATTTCTAAAAATATGGGTGGCTGAATTATTTTCTTCAAAATTACCTCATCATTTACTGTAGTGTATAAAACTTCATTGCCAGCACTGCCAAAGACACAAGCCTGACGAATTAACTGCAGTTCTTCCTCAGAACAAAGGGAAAAAATTGGCCACTTGCCCACATCTAACATCTTCAAAGATGACAGAGTGGCCTGTATTGGCTGAAAAGGAAAAAAGTATATATTGAGACTACTAATCAAAGAACTCAATTTTCTTTGCCCCTTCACTTCTGGGGGGAGGACTAACACGCTGTTCGTATTTTGGGGAGGACTCTCACAGCCGCAGGCATTGCCTGGATGCCAGCTGCTTCAGGCTGCGCTCACAGCACCAGCGACCTGGATGGAACCAGGTCTCGCCAGTTCATTTTCCTCAAGGGGACAGGGGACTCGTCCAAAGCTGAACGGTGGGGAGCTGTTTAACAAGCACTTTAAGTATTGGCTATGTTTTTAAAGTATCTGTGGAAACTAGGCTGGTTGTAAAAGCGAGAAAGAGTGAGAGAGAGAAACTGAGAGAGAGAGAGGACTGCTATTTTACCTGCTGCCTAAGTCTTCACAAAACAAATCCTTGGAAAAGAACAATGCTGAAGGTGACACCAGGGAAATGGTCCCAAAGTTTTCAGTTCAAGGGCAGGCTTCATCATCAATGTGAGAGACTGGTGGGTTTCCTCATCCCCCACTCGAGGTGTGGAGACTGGGGGGGAAGGAACACCTAGAGAGCACGTGTACTAGTTTGCTAGGGCAGCCGAGACAAGAACCCCTGGTGTTTTCAAGATATACAATCATATCATCTGCAAAGAGTGAAAGTTCGATCTCCTCTGACCCTGTGTGGATACCCTTGATCGCCTTTTCTTCCCTAACTGCGATGGCTATGCCTTCCGTTACAATGTTAAAAAGCAGCAGAGACACTGGGCAACCTTGCCTGGTTCCTGATCTGAGTGGAAATGATTTCAATTTAACTCCATTCAGTACGATATTGGCTGTGGGTTTGCTGTGGATGGCCTCTGTCAGTTTAAGAAATGTCCCTTCCATACCCATTTTCTTAAACAACAGAAATGTATTGACTTAAAAGTTCTGAAGGCTAAAGCTTTCGGAATGAAGGTACCAAGGCTCCTTTTCAGGGCTGTGAGGGAAAGATCTGTTCCAGGCCTTTCTTCTTAGCTTGTAGATGGTTACTTTCTCCCCAAGTCTATTCACATCATCTTCCCCCCCCTTTCATACCTCTGTGTTTAAATCTCCCCCTTTAAGGACAACACTCACATCAGTTTAAGGTCCAGCCTCATGACCTCATCTTCACCAAATGCATGTGCAAGGATCCCATTTCCAACCAGCTGCATTTTAAGGTACTGGGTGTCAGGACTTCAACATGAATTTTGGAGGGTGACAAGTAAGCCCCTAACAACATGTATTTATGAGCATCTTCACCCCCACAAGACCACTAAATGTCCACATTATAAAGTTGTTTGAAAAGACAGTTTTTACTTTTTTGCTTCACTTTTTTTACACACATACTTTTCAACTTCCAAAAATTCTGATGATTACATAAGATGCATAAACAGCCACCATGCCTATCAAATGCCATGTTTGACTAGTTCCCACAACAATCACCAAGCTCATGCTTTATTTAAAAGAGCAAAGGTTTTCTAAGGGACGTCTTTCTCATCAGCTGTTACATCATCCTAACTGGGAATGAGTTCTGGTATGAACCTGGGCACTCCAGCTATTTACATTCCACAGTCTGGAAGAACACTCGTCCCTCCCACCTCAGGAGCCAGGAGAAGACGTCTGAGAGCACAAGTCAGCAGCTCTGCTCTTCTCAAGTCCACGCCATTGACTTACAAGGCTCCGCCATCCTCATCACTGTGAATTTACTCGGGGGCCACCCTCATGAGGACAGAATGTCCCTGGTCCCTTAGACAGAGTCAAAAATACAATAAACACTTGTGTTGGTGAAACGAAGACATGCATGTTTGCACAGCCCTCCTGCAGCATCCATCCTCGGTATCTCCTTCTGGAGGAAGACATTCCCGAGTCCTGGCCCCTCCAATCCCTGCTCACAGCCCCAGTGCTCTCCAGTTCTACTTCACCTAAACCCTGTCACCAAACACTACTCTATTACCAAGTCTCAAACTTTTAAGTTCCCTCTGATGACAGCTAACATCCCATATTGGTGTCAAAGTGAGGTCTGCAGGGAGTAAAAGCACCAAACAGCTGCCCCAATGACCACAGGAACTTACAGCAGAAACAAGCAGAGCCACAGCTTTTCATATATATATATAATTTAAGCTTTCTTTTAGGTTTCTACCTTTTCTGAATAATGTTGCTGGAACTGCTGAATGCTAGGGCTAAAAAGTTCTAACAGTCATTTTTATAGGAGAAACCTGAAGAAAGTCCAACAGGGGTTGAACAGTTATTTCCCCAAATCCAAAAGTTCAGGTCTACCTGGAAACTCATACAGACTTTATTTGGAAATAGCCTCTTTGCAGCTATAGTGAGTAAAGAGGAAGTCGTACTGGATTAGAATAGGCCCTAAGCCCGATGACTAATGTTCCTACAAGAAGTTGAGAAGACACTCAGAGACCCAGGGGCAAGAAGGCCAAGTGACAAGGGAAGCGGAGATCTGAAGGGATCCACACAGCCCTAAGTCAAGGGACACCAAGAATTTCTGGGAGCCACCACCAGAAGCAGGGGAGACTTTCCCTGGAGCCTTCAGAGGGAGCACAGCCCCGAAGACACTTGATGTCAGCCATCTAACCTCCTAAACTGTAAGAAAATAAATGTCTATTGTCTTAGCTGTAGTTATTTTATTTGTTACAGTAGCCTTAAGAAACTAAAGTAGAAGCTCAGTTGTCTGTCCCTGATAACAGCTTCGCCCTGTGAGTAAGGGGCAGAGCCTGAGCCAGGGCTGAACTCCCCTGATGTCAAAGGCTGCCACAATTCCCTCCCCAGGCCACTTGGATTCTAAGGCTCTGCCCCAACAATGACACTTTCTATTACCTTTTGGGCAGCACCAATGGTCAGTTCTCCTGTTCAATATTGAAATAATGATTATTGTTTCTGCAATTACTTTAATTATCAAAGCATTTTGCAAAAAAAAAAAAAACAAAACCTCACATATATATTATAGAAAGCTACAATTATATGCAGGTATAAAATGATGTCCCCTTTTTATTTTAAGTATTTATAGGAACACAAAAGTCTTTACACATGTATGATAACAACATGTTAATCTAGAAAACAAGAGTCTTTATAAAAATATTTTTCTCCTCTGAGAGATGCTTTGTTTATGTAATGAATTATGATTTTCCCTAGACCACGATAGAGCTAAGGACAAAATCTTCTTTTAGTCTGAGCTTCTACTTTAGATTAACACTACCTTATATTCTGAAGGAGTCTCATTTTCTCTGAGGACTTCATTTTTAATTTTCTTCCTACTTAAGTCTGCAAATTTCAGAAAAAAAAAGTTAGGGAAGTAGCATCAAGTATGTAATGGAGATTATTAATCATCTAGTTAATAGAGTTCTTATCTGTTATTTCTAATCTTTACAACAATTGTATGACATGGGTATCACCAGCCTCATTTTACTTATGGGCAAACTGAGGCAAAGGGAGACTAAGTAATCCTTGTGATCACTAGCTCCCAAGCCAGTGAGCCAGATTAAAGCCCAGATTTCTTACCCACATCTGAATGTTAGGTAAAATGTTTACATAAATTTTCATACAGAGGCTACAGTTTTTCCCTGCTAATAGCATCACCCTGTGAGTTAGGGGCAGAGCACAAACCAGAGCTGAGCTCCACTGATGCTTAGTCCAGCCATGTTCCCTCCTCATGCCACTTGAGTCACAAGACCCTACCCCAAGAACACACTTTCTGTTGTCTGTTGGACAGCACCCATGGTTGACCCAATGTCTGTTTGCATTTGCAGGGTTGTCATGGAACCCTTAAGGAACAGGCCAATAATCTGCACCGTCAGTGTCTTCCACGAATGAGCAGAGCAGGTGGCAGGACACAATGACCAGCTGCAACCTCATTTTTTTCTTCCAAGCAGACTTTGGATTTCATCCTTCTCCTTACAAAATCAACTGATTTCTTAGACACCTACAATCAGGTTGTAAATCTTAGACGCCAACCAGCTCTTAAATACTTGTCTACCAATCTTTAGTTATAAACATTCTTCTTGGCCCCCTGTACAAAAACCTACAGTATCCCACCTCTGATTCTGCTGACTACTAGGATACGTGTGGGTGGATGTGTGCATGTGTGCTTTTTTAAAAAATGTAACCTCCAGTTTGTACATTTTATGCTTCTCATGACAGTCTGATAGTATCATTAAAGATGTAAAAATAGAACATTCATTCCCTTCAAGGAGGTCACAACTTAATGAAAAAAATTATAGGGACGGAGGCAAGATGGCTGACTGGAACCAGCTATCCACAGAGGCTCCCGTCCAGAAGGAGACTTAAGGGACAGAAGTTCAGCAAGTAATCCAATGGTTTGGAGCTGAGCCAAGAGAGAAGGTTGAAGAACGACGTCAAGCCTGCTGAGGTGAGCTGTGACCCTAAGGAAACAAACAATAGGTACAAAATCCATTGCCAAGCAGACAAGAATCCCCTATCCCATGAGAATGGCTTGCAGTATACTCTATACAAACAAGCAAGCAGAGTTCAGATCCCCTCCTGTTTTCTCCCAAGGGAGGGACCCTCTAAAAACCGGAACTCCTTCCCTAGAGAGGACTTATGAATGTGCCACAGCACTCTCCCACCAGGCATAAAACTGTATAAAACTGTATGTATTCTCTATCTGCAATTCTGAACTCCCCGCACTCCCCTCCACTCTGATCCCAAGGTCTGGAAGCCTGTCCCGCATGGAGTCCAGATTCTTGGGCATTTTCTTGAGCGGTGTGGATAGAGCATGGGCTGTTGCAGGTCAGTGTTGATTCTGTAGCATGAGAGTAAGGAGAAGACGGTGAACTGAAGCTGAGGGAACTCTACGGGAGAAGAAGAGGGGATGCCCCACAGCAGACTGCAGCAGCCGTGGCAGCAGGAACAATAGGGCTCACACCTCTGGGGATATTTTAAAGAGACACTCCCTGAATCTCTGGGCAACCAGAGGAAGCCAGGCATCTTCTCCACTGGCAGCCAGTGGCGGAACAGATCTGGGACAGAAACGCAGGCTCTGTGAGTGAAGGGTAGGCCTGAGGCGGTACCTGCCTGAGTGGAGCACAGGGACTAGAACACACGTGCGCAGAGATGGCATACGCCCAGGGTGGGGCCCTCAGGGGATCATAGCTGAGACAAAGGCAGCCGGGAAACCAAAAGCTGAGTGTGAGCTCTAACCACGCCTGTCCCAATACAGACTGCAGCCGAGACAGACACCCCAGCTCCGGGCAGCAGCACAGACCGGGACTGTGTCGCAGTTTCTGTGAACTCAAACAGCGTCTGATCTGCAGAGACATACAGCTGAGACAGAAACAAATTCTGCGAAATTGTTCTGTTCTGTCAGCAACATCAGTCAGGGGCTGGGCTGGAACTGAGTGAACCGCCCCAGCCTCCATTAAGCACCCGAGTTTGTCAGGTCTCAGATCCCCATGCCGGATGGCGGCAGAGTGTGGAGGCCTGCCCGAGGAGACATAGATCTCCCTGTGACTCAGGGAGGCGCAAATCCCTGAAGGAGCATCTGCTCATTGGAGGGAACTGGGTCACCGACCTGGGAAGAATCAACATTGTTAAAATGTCCATACTGCTCAAAGCAATATACAATTTTAATGCAATCCCTATTAAAGCTCCACTGTCATACTTTAAAGATCTCAAAAAAATAATACTTTGTTTTATATGGAATCAGAGAAACCCTCGAATAGCCAAAACATTACTCAGAAATAAAAACAAAGCAGGAGGAATAATACTACCAGACCTCAGACTATTCTATAAATCAATACTGATCAGCATGGTACTGGCACAAAAACAGAGAGGTCGATGGATGGAACAGAATAGAGAACCAAGAGATGAGCCCAGCTACTTATCATTACTTGATCTTTGACAAGCAAATTAAAAACATTCAGTTTTTAAATAGGGAAAAAGATTCTCCCATTTGATCCTGCAATCCCATTACTAGGCATCTACCCAGAAGCGAAAAAATCCTTGTATCATAAGGACACTTGCACTAGACTGTTTATTGCAGCTCAATTTACGATCGCCAAAATGTGGAAACAACCTAAATGCCCACCAATTCAGGAATGGATTAACAAGCTATGGAATACTATTCAGCCATTAAAAAAAATGGAGACTTTACAGCCTTTGTAATAACCTGGATGGAAGTTCACTTTTTCTTATTTAGGAAAGATTGAAGTATGCTACCCCAGAGGAGTGGTTATGGCCTCTGTTTTTTGAAATGGCCTATTTCTTTATCAATGGATATGAGAATGTGTCCAGTTCCTTTGTGATATTTGAACAACTTTTGGGAAATTTCACCAGTGAATAGAGTTTTTGCCATTTCCCCTCAAAGTATACCATCATCTTTTTCTTGCCTATGTGATCTGAGAGCAGACTCAAATTAAATTTCTATCTTACAAAGAATAAATTCATAGACATATGAAAAGATTGTGGAGCTTAACTATGAGATCCAAAGATCACTTGGTCTTTCTCTTAAGAATAGAAAGAAATTGGAGAAAATTAGATTTTACCAAGCTAAAGAGGAACACAGGAACAGATTTAGTTTCATTTTTACTGTTTCATTTAAATAAGGGATATGAGAATGAAGAAAATTTTGTATATGTTTTCTTCTACTTAAGTCATACATCAGATAAATGTAAAAGTTCAACTGAAAATTCTGTTAAGTCAAAGAAGATGAGGAGAAGGACCTATTAATACTATTAATAGCATTTACTGGACATCTATGATTTGTACATAAAATGCATCCTCACAAGAATTTGATAAAATAAATATTATTGTCATTGTATAAATGAATAAACTACATTAGTGGACTTAATTACCACCCCAAGTTCACAGGGTCACAAAGTTGTGCATTACAGAGATCAGAGTCATAGCTCATCTTACCATCCTTATCATGCCAGTACTACTCAGTAGTAGAATTAGTCAACTTTAACAAATGGCCATTTGATCCTATCACTATGCATTCTTTACCTCTTTGTGGATGTTTTCTCTTATGTGTACTTGAACTCTAATAAATGGTAAATATGTTAATTTTTACCAAACCTTATTTCCCTTACAGTCAATGGTAACTTCCTTCCTGAAAAAATGTATAGAATATTATCAATTTATGTCTTAAACTTTGGATTTTCTAGATGGTAGATACAAAACCCACTTAAAAGTCAATTTTAATGAACACACATGGTACACAATTAGAAAAGAGGAGCATCACAATGTTCATGTCTTTCCCAAGTGAACTGTTGAGCAGAAAGGAAGAAACACCATGCAATAAAGTTTGGTAATAAGACATAACATTCAATTTCAGTCTTCTACAGGTTGCCAAGCTTCTGCACAGCCAATAACACAGTAAGTATAGCAAGCAGATGGCCCTTAGAGTGGGAGAAAATATTTGCAGGTTATGCCTCTGACAAAGGTTTAATAACCAGATTCCACAGAGAACTCAAACATATTAGCAAGAAAAGAACAAGTGATACATCTCAGGATGGGCAAAGGATCTGAAGAGAAACTTCTCTAAAGAAGACAGGCATACGGCCGTCAGACACATGAAAAAATGCTCACTATCTTTAACCATCAGAGAAATGCAAATCAAAACTACCTTGAGATACCATCTAACTCCAGTAAGATTAGCCCACATAACAAAATCCCAAAACCAGAGATGTTGGCATGGATGTGGAGAAAAGGGAGCACTTCTACATTGCTGGTGGGAATGCAAACTAATTCATTCCTTTTGGAAAGATGTTTGGAGAATACTAGAGATCTAAAAATAGATTTGCCATTTGAGCCTATAATTCCTTTACTTGGTATATACCCAGAAGACCAAAAATCACATTACAACAAAAATACCTGTACCAGATTGTTTATTGCAGCTCAATTCATAATTGCTAAGTCATGGAAGAAGCCCAAGTGCTCATGAATCCATGAATGGATTAATAAATTGTGGTACATGTACACCATGGAATATTATGCAGCCTTAAAGAAAGATGGTGACTTTACCTCTTTCATATTTACATGGATGGAGCTGGAACACATTCTTAGCAAAGGATCTCAAGAATGGAAGAAAAACTATCCAATGTACTCAGTCCTACTATGAAGCTAGTTTATAGCTTTCATATGAAGGTTATAACACAATTATAGCACAAGAAGATAGGGAAAAGGGTAAGAAAGGGAAAGGGAGGGGGAAGGTGGGTGGAGAGAGGGTAAATGGTGGGATCACACTTATGTTGCATCTTAGCAGTGACAGGTGAAACCTACTAAATGCAGAATACAAATATTTTCACACAGTAAACAAGAAAATCCCATGAAGGTTATGTCGAACAGTTAAATGAAAATATTTCAGATTGTATATGAAACCCACACACTGTACCCCATGATTGCACTGATGTACACAGCTATGATTTAATAAAAAATGAAAATTAAAAAAAAATTGGTAGACAACTGATTAAGAAATCAAAACAAAAAAGAGTGGTTTGAAAAGTATGTAATGGCTTTCTGGTTGTAAGAAAGGAAGTTCAAGTTCATTAACTAAGTTAATTATTAAGTTTTCAAAAACAAACAAACAAAAAAGACATAATATTATGACCCAAATAGCTGCCTTACTCAATACAGTTCATAACTAAAGGAGATAGACAATGTATGTATGATTAAGATCATGGATTGTGAAATCAAGGCGACCTATGAATTATTGCCATATTTGAACAAAAATAATGCATGCTTTAGAATTGATGAAATCAATCGGGAATGGAACAAGCTGATTGCATTATAAATAAAGTAGAATGTTTCTATACCAAAATACAGTAAGTGGGACAAAATGTGAATTTAGAGTCAAGATCTAATTCTGCTGAAAGTTCAGTTTTAGGGCCAAAGTGTAGATTAAGTTTTATATCTGCAGAATGCCAATGAATACAGATTAAACATCTGCTGTTGTCTTTGAGAGATTCTTTGCTATTTATCCTGATTTTATTTCTCCCTTGTTCTCATACTGTCATCAACTTCAAAGTGAGAACTATACACAGTCAAGATATTTAGGGGATGCAAAGTAAATGTAAATCAGGCCAAGGGTGGACTGATTTGTGGATGTAGCTGTTACTCATTTTTATATTGTAAAATGGCCATGCTTTTTAATTTTTTAGAACAAAATTGTGGAGTTCAGCAACATAATTATTTCATTTCTGTAAGATAGTTCAAACACAACTTTTTGCCTTTTTCAATCACTTGAATATTTTACTGAAGCAATTTCATTCCAGTGAAATAATTCTCACTTTTATTTTTCTAATTTTGTAATTGGTTTTACTTTTTGGTAATCTTTTTCCCGTAAATTTCAGAATATTGCAGGTTGTATGTATATGAACATTGCGGTTGCATTAATTGCTTTTGTTCAGTTTGAGTCAAGGTTAGAAGTGTGCCCAGCACAAAGTTAGCCTGCCTTGAACCCAGGTTATTAGGTAGGAATGTACCTGTTCCTTCTTCTCTCTCCCACCTGCTTGGTTTCTGCTGAGATTTACCACCAAATGCGCACATGGGCATTAATCAATTAGTTCCATTTTGATAGTGAGTATATGTAGTGTTATTTTTTTTTCCATTCTTGTAATACTTTGCTTAGAAGAATGTTTGCCAGTTTAATACAAGTTATTACAAAAAGTATTAGTTCACCATTTTTTAATGGCTAAGTAGTACTCCATTATATATATATATATATATATATATTACATTTTATTAACCCATTCATACGTTGATGGGCACTTGGGTTGTTTCTATAAATATTCAAGTGTAAGTGTCTTTTTGATAAAAATGTTTGTTTTTCCATTGGACAAAATGTCTATTTTTCCCCCAGTAGAGGGAGTGCTACGTTTAGTTCATTGTACTAGCTTGGAGTTCCCCCAACAGTATGTGAGTGTTCCTCTTTCTTTGCATCCATCCTAGTATTTATTGCTTTAAGAATTTTGAATAAAACCATTCTGACTGAAGTTAGGCAATATCTCATGTGCTTTTGATTTACATTTCCCTGATAATTAGAGATGCTGAGAATTTTCTCATATGTTTATTGATAATTAGTCTATCTTCTTTGAAAAGCTTCCATTCATCTTTTGCTCACTTTCTAATGGGGTTATTTGATGTTTTCTTGCTAATTTGCTTAATTTCTTTGTAGATCTGGTTATGGGCCCTATACTGATTTATAGCCTACAAATATTTTCTTCCATTCTGTAGGGTATGTATTTGCTCTATTGATTTATTTCTTAGACTGTGCAGAAGCTTTTTAATTTAATCTGGTGTCATTTATTTATTTTTGTTGTTACTGTGCTTTCCTTTGGGGTCTTCTATATAAATTATTTGCCTAGGCCAGTTCTATAAGCTTTTCCCACCCTTCTCTTCTAGAATTATTAATGCCTCAGGTTTATCTACCACAACCAAGTGGGCTTCATCCCAAATATGCAAGGATGATTCAACATGTGCAATTCTATAAATGTAATTTGCAGCATATGTTGTAAATAGAAGCAAAACCAAAGACCATATAATCCTCTCAATTCGTGCAGAAAAGGCATTTGACAAAATTCGGCCCCCTTTTATAATAATACTTAACAAAATGGACATAGATAGGGCATACCTCAAAATTATAAAAGCCATATCTAACAAACCCACACCAACATCATCCTGAATGAGGAAAAAAACTGAAAGCATTCCCACTTAAAACTAGAAACCAGAAAAGGTTACCATCTATCACCATTTCTGTTCAAACTAGTGCTGGAAGTACTAACCAAAAAATCATACAAGAGAAGGAAATCAAGGGTATCCAGATGGGGAAAGAAGAGGTCAAACTACCCCTCTTTGCTGATTATGTGATCTTATATCCAGAAAACTCCAAAGACTCCTGGAATTGATAAGTAAGTTCAACAAAACCTCAGGTTACAAAATCAAGGTACACAAACTGAAAATAAAATCAATAGCTTTCACAATAAAAACAAAGTAAACAGAAAATCTAGAAATATATTTTTAAAGGCAAGTGAAAGACCTCTACATGGAGAACATGAAAGAGTGAAGAAGGAACTTGCAGAGGACGTAAACTGATAAAAAAAAAATCATGCTTATGAACTGGCAATGGATTGGTGGAATTAATATTATCAAATGTCTATATTACCCAAAGTAATCTACAGATTCAATGCAATTCCCATTAAAATACCAGCATCATTTTTCACAGATCTAGGAAAATGTTCTATGCATTGTATGGAACCAGCAAAGAACTCAAGGAGCTAAAGCAACACTAAGCAATAAAATGAAATGAGAAAGCATCACCTTACCATATTTCAAGATATTCTAAAAGACTATAGTAACCTAAGTAGCATGGTACTGGTACAAAAACTGAGACACAGACTTTTGGATCAGAAGGAGAATCCAGTCATAAAACCATCCTCATATTGTCATTTGATATTTGACAAGGCAGACAAAAACAAACACTGGGGAAAGGAACCTATGTTCAACAAATAGTGCTGGGAAAATTGAGTAGCCACATCTGGAAGAATGAAACAGGATCCACACTTCTCACCACTCACAAAAATTGATTCACAATGGATAATTCTCACTTTTAAAAGTAATTAATAATTTGTGCAAAGCTGTAAAATATGTAAACTCCATTTTTAAAAATTTTTGCATATACATGTGTTAATTAGGTTTCCACTTTTTGCCTTCACAGAATTTTAAAGGCTTAAAATTTAATAACAATAACAATGTTTAAGATAAGAAGCAGAAAAAAAAACACGTAAAAAATGAATGAAGATAAATACATTCAGAAAAGAAAACAGATGATTACTGCATCAAAATATTAAGCAATATTAATAATAATTCCAAGAAAGTAATGTTCACATTGTCAAATAAGAGTATGCCTATTATAGAGTGCTTTGACTCTGAGGCTCAGCATGACGTTATCAGTTAATTTCTTATTTTTTTTCCAAAGTCTCAAAAAATAGACAACTAATATTATATAAACAAAAGAGTTTCAAAAAACAGATCATGCCAAATCTTATAGACAATAGAAAAAGAAGAAGTATTGCAAAATCATTCTATTTTGTCTGGATACACCTGATTTTGAAATTGGAGAAAAAGTATTGTTATAAAGGGAAATTACAAACATATTTCACTTATAAATGAGGATGCAATATCCTAAATAACATATTAACAAGTTCAATTAAACATTAATGTTTAAGTAATATACTTTGGTCAAAATAGAATCCAATTTATGTGAGAATTAGTCACTATTTTCTGATAGTTGATATAAAAAGGTATTTTATTCTTTATTGCTGATAATCTTTTTCTATAAAACATTAATATTTTAATATTTCTACAACATACCTATACTCTGAGGGTGAAATAATTATAATTTTTACAAAAATGCTACTTTTTCAGACCCACCACACATTTAGTAATTAAATATGAAATGTCTGATTTTGAATCAAAAGTTTAGAATATTATATCTTATAGAAGAAGCAGTGTAATTAATCAAAGTGTGTGCCTGAACTACAGACACAGATTTGCCATCCTAATGGTAGCTTGTTTGTGCCAGCAGCAAAGAAGCTTCCACAGAAATGAAATCATGAAAGAAATTGTCAACAGCTTGGTGAGAATTGAATATTTTTTTTTGGTAAGAAATGGACCAAAGTTTGGAAAAAGTGATTGTGACTTGGAGTAAGGTCCAGTGAAAAGTGAATGACAGTGAGTTTGCAAACCCAGCTTTCATAGTTTGAAGTGCGCAGTTTGCGCAAAATGTGGCCAAGCTTTATCTTGCAAAAGGATTAGCCTGTCTGTACTGACCAATCTCAGCCGCTTGATTACAAACGTCCTAATTATTATTATTATTGTTTTGCAGTTTTTGGCCGAGGCTGGGTTTGAACCTGGCATCTCCAGCATATTGGGCTGGCACCCTACTCCTTTGAGCCACAGGTGTCGCTCAACTTCCTCATTATTTCATCCAACTGGTTGCAGTAGACCTGCATTGTAATCAACTACCAGGTTTCATGAAATTAGTGAATAATATCAGTGGTAGACCACCAAACAGACGCTGTTAGCTTTTATTGATAAATATTTGATTTTGGATTGTGTTTGGCACTTCATGTTTATTCAACCATTGTGCTGAACACTACGAATGAAAAAATGAATCTATTTCTCATCACATGTAACCATACAGTGTAGAAATGGTTCACCTTTATGTTGTGACAACAAAAAAAGGCAAGCTTTGGGATGATTTTTCTTCTGCCACCCATTGAATTCATGCAGAACCCATCTATCCAGCTTCTATACCTTGCTGATTTGATTCAAATGGTCCAATGTGCTGGAATCATAATCCAAACCTTGCTGCTCATTCTCGTGTAAGTTGAGATCCCTCTGCTTCCATCTCATCATTACCTTTTTCTCAGGTTGCTCCCATGGCTAATTTTCAATATTAAATCAACAGAATGAACTTTTTAGACCATCCATTTAGTGCATTCATTGTCTGCATCCCTCCCAAAAACTTAGTTGATATTTCAAGCTATCAGTGATGTATTGTTTCTACAATGGAACTCGTATTTAAAAATAACATAAATTTTTGACTTATCCATTGTTTCTTAAAAATTATCCCAACAAAATATTTTAAACATAATTATGTATCAGAATGTTCATTCAAAATAATGAGGATGTATATGTTTATTTATGATAAATATATAACAGGAAGTGTCCAGGTGAAATGTCAGAGATAGCAACAGTCAAACTCAGAATGTAAGGAAATCAGATATTTCATACTTAAAAACCTTAATAAAATACCTAGATGGAAAAAAATTGGCACACTATATGCATACAAGTATATGATGATTTTGTCATGTATTTTAAACTTATTTTTTGTAATAAATCATAGCTGTGTACATTAATGTAATTATGAGGTACAATGTGTTGGTTTTATACACAGTTTGAAATACTTTCATCAAACTGGTTAACATAGCCTTCACCTCATTTCCTTAGTTAATTGTGTCAAGACATTTATATTCTACACTTAGTAGATTTAACATGTACCTTTGTAAAATGCGCCGTAGGTGTGGTCCCACCAATTACCCTCCCTCCACCCATCCTTGCCCCTACCCCTACCCCTCCTCTTTCCCCTTCATTTTGGGCTGTAGTTGGGTTATAGCTTTCATATGGAAGTGTGGGTGTTTATAAATTGGTTTCATATTAGGGCTGAATACATTAGATACTTTTTCTTCCATTCTTAAGATACTTTGCTAATAAGAATGTTCCAGCTCCATCCATGTAAAAGAGATAAAGTCTCCATCTTTTTTTTAAGGCTGAATAATATTCCATGGTGTACATACACCACAATTTATTAATCCATTCCTGGGTGGATGGGCACTTGGACTTCTTCCATGACTTAGAAATTATGAATTGGGCTGCAATAAACATTCTGGTGCAAATCTTTGTTATAAAGTAATTTTTGGTCTTCTGGATATATACTTACTAGAGGAATAGCAGGGTTGGATGGCATGTCTATTTTTAGACTCCTAAGTGTTCTCCAAACTTCTTTCCAAAAGGAATGTATTAGTTTGCATTCCCACCAGCAGTGCAGAAGTTTTCTCTTTTCTCCACATTCACGCCAATATCTACGGTTATGGGATTATGTGATGTGGGCTAATCTTACTAGAGTTAAATGATATTTCAAAGTAGTTTTGATTTGCGTTTCTCTGATGATTAAGGATGGTGAGCATTTTTTCATGTGTCTGTAGGCCGTGCACCAGTCTTCTTCAGAGAAGTTTCTCTTCAAGTCCTTTGCCCACCCTGAGATGGGATTACTTGTTCTTTTCTTGCTTATACGTTTGAGTTCTCTGTGGATTCTGGTTATTAAACCTTTGTTGGAGACGTATCCCGCAAATATCTTCTCCCATTATGAGGGCAGTCTTCTTGCTTTATATCCAGTGTTCTTGGCTATGCAGAAGCTTTTTAGTTTGATAAGATCCTAGTAATGTATTTTCGGTGTTGCTTCAATTGTCCAGGGTGTCCTCCTCATAAAATATTCTTCCAAGCCAATTTCTTCAAGTGTTTTCCCTTCACTTTCTTCTAATATTTTTATAGTTTCATGTCTTAAGTTTAAATCTTTTATTCAGTGAGAGTCTTTGTTAATAGTGAAGGTTGTGGGTCCAGTTTCAGTCTTCTACAGTTGCCAGCCAGTTCACCCAGCACCATGTGTTATCTTTGAGGCTTATCAGCTCACAATTTTATGCTTTGCATGTGAGATGATAAGCTTCAAAGATAGCACATGGTGCTGGGTGAACAAAGCATAAAATTGTTAATTGCAATTATTTCATTTGACACCCAAATGCAATTTCTTTCTTAAAACTATCTCTTTTACTTTATAGGATTATCGGCAGTCTTCAACACCCAGCCACAGGCTGGTGTCAGTTTGTGGCCTGTGAGGATCAGGGTGTGGAACAGGTGAGCACAGAAACAGTCATCTGTGTTTAGAAACTCTTTCCCTCCCATCACTGCCTGAGCTCTGCCTATTTTTAGAGATGGTGTCTTCTCTTGCTCAGACTGGCCTTGAACATGTGCACTCAGGCAATCCATTGGCCTCGCCCTCCCAGAGTGCTAGGATTATAGGCGTGAGCCACCACTCCAGGCACCATATATTTACAATCAAAGAAATTCCACTACAGTTAGTGAAATTACTGCTAAACCAATGAAATTCCATTTCATTTCTTTTTCTTAAGCTCTTCATTCTCCCCTCCCCACCATCCTCAAAATCTTTTTCTATGGCAGAAAAAGCATCAATCCAAAAGGCAAAGGCTACTAATGGTGAACAATACTTTGCCCATGAATTCCATAAGCTATCTAGTGAGAAACGATGTCTATTTAATTATTTAAAATGAAATCAAGTTAAAATACAAAATCTGACCTTTGCATTGCAAAAAGTAAGAACTTGATGAGTTCCACTAAATATCCTTCACTTATCTTTAGAATGGTGACCTTAAAAACAGTTACACAGTTTTGTTTTTCCTCTCAAGAGCTACTTGCCAACCATAGTATGTTTTCTAACTCGAATCTCATTTTGTGGTTGCCCTTTAATCACTGAAGGTCTCTTTTTATCATTTCTGTACTAATTGGTGTTAAAACACTTGACAATTTATTGTGATTTAAGTTTCATTAGCTTGCATCTCTTTTTCCCCTAGATGATTAATAGAGACATTAAGTAAGATTATAACCTA
Source organism: Arctocebus calabarensis (assembly GCA_963573935.1). Lineage (NCBI taxonomy): Eukaryota > Metazoa > Chordata > Mammalia > Primates > Lorisidae > Arctocebus > Arctocebus calabarensis. Next base: position 44,563 of record CAUYON010199279.1, read on the forward strand.
GTAACAATGCCCTCCCTACCCTGCTTGTGTCTCTCTCTAAAACTAGGTAGCAATATGTTTTCTTCATGGAACAAAATGTGGTTTCAGTCTATGTCCTATGAAGGATTAGGCTACTGGTCTTTGATAATTGGAAGATTCAGGAAATTTCCTGTCAGCCTACCATATACAGAGATATAGATATATATGGAGAATAAAATTAGATATTTATTTGATATAAATATGGAAATAAAATCTTATTTATTTGATAAACAATCTAACAATATTTGCATAAAATTAAATAATAATTAAGATTTTCAATCATTAAGCTTCTTAAATATGGAAATAGTTTTGCAAAGTGGTTGTCACACACATAGACACACACACACAATCTTAGGATATAGACAGCTTTACAAATTAATATGATATTTTCAATTTTGCACTTTTCAATATTTGAAAACATCTTTTTAAAAAATTTTATTGTCTTTATTATTAAACTATAGCTGTGTACAATAGTGCAATCAAGGGGTACAATGTGCTGGTTTCATATGCAGTCTTAACTATTTTCATCAAACTGATTAACATAGCCTTCCTGGCAATTTCTCCTTCATTATATGAAGACATTTGTATTCTGCATTTAGTAAAGTTCACCTGTACCCTTCTAAGATGCACCATAGGTGTGGCCCCACCAATTACCCTCCCTCTGCCCCAACCTCCCCCTTCCCCTCCCTACCCCTGCCCCTTTCCCTATATTCTTGTGTTATAGTTGGGTTACACCCTTCATATGACAGCTATAAATTAGCTTCATAGTAGGGCTGAGTACATTGGATACTTTTTCTTCCATTCTTGAGATACTTTGCTAAGAAGAATATGTTCCAGCTCCATTCATGTAAACATGAAAGAAGTCTCCATGTTTCTTTAAGGCTGCGTCATATTCCATGGTATACATGTACCACAAAACATCTTAAAGTAAACTTGCCCCCCAAAAGTGGGGAGTGGGATTTGATTAACATCATCTCAAGCTGAAACAACTTACATCATTTTGATTAATTTATTTAAATGTAAAAATGGGCCTTGCTCTGTCAGGCCCCTTCTTATGCTTCTTATACCCCCCACTTATTTTCCAATGCTTTTTACACCATTTTAATTAATTTATTTATCTGTGAAAAAGGGTCTTTGCTACCAGGCTATGGTGCCATGGCATCATCAGAGCTCACAGAAACCTCATATTCTTGGGCTTAAGTGATCTTCCTGCTTAGGCCTTCTGAGCATCTGGGACTACAGGCGTACACCACCATGCCTGGATAATTTTTCTATTTTTGTAGACATAGGGGTCTCACTCTTTTTTTTTTTTTTTTTTTTTATTGAATTATAGTTGTGTACATTAGTTCAACCATGGGGTACAGTGTGGGGGCTTCACATGCAATCTGAGATATTTTATCAACCTGATTGACATACCATTCATGATATTTTCTCGTTTACTATATGAAAACATTTTTGATCCTTGTTTAG
>CAUYON010199280.1:0-43372 GCA_963573935.1 Arctocebus calabarensis
CCCCCCCCCCCCCCCCCCCCCCCCCCCCCCCCCCCCCCCCCCCCCCCCCCGGCCCCGGGGGGCCGGGCACGGGGCAGAGACAGGGCTCTGCCTCAAGTCTGTGGGGTCTCTCATAGTCAGCCTTTCTTGAGGCCTAGACTAAGGGGAGCCAGCCTGCCTGCCCTCAGAGACCACAGAGAACTTAGTAGTGACAGAGTTAGTTCATTAAGTAGGTCATGAGCTCAGTTAATTAACACTTCTCATAACTCTGGCTGTCCCTGAAGCCTGAACGAAGGTTCCCGGGGGTAGAGCGGAGCAGTGGGCCCTCAGGTCGCAGGCCTGACGGAGCCCCCGCTCCAGGGCTTCATCCGGGCCAAGGGCTACCCAACTTACACCAACGTGGAAGTGATAAACGACGGCGCCGAGTCGGCCGCCTTCCAGCAACTTTTCCGGAGGTGGTCTCCGAAGAAGGGCAGGAACAGGAAGCCGGGAGGCAAGACTGGGCCGGCGGAGAGGGGCTGGCAGGGCGGGGAGGGATGGGTAAGGGGCGTGGCCTGTAAGGAAGGGGCGGGGCAGGACAGAATGGTGAGATGGTATAGGAGTAGGCAACAGAAGGGACAGGGACAGAGGACGCTACTGACACCTTCTGTCCCACCTTCAGGTAAAATGATTAAGGTAAAACTGGACGTGGGCATGCTGCATAGCCAGCCTGAGCTAGCGGCCCAGCTCAGGATGGTGGACGATGGCTCTGGGAAGGCGGAGGTGAGGGGCATTGGCTTACCTAGGGGAAGATGCACACAGCGGGGTAGGTTGTGTCCATAGGTGATTGCTATCTAAAGTGAGTCAGGTACACACAGTGCACATCCACACACAATCAGGGACACCAAGGGGTATGTGTGGCTCATACACAGCAGGTGGCTTATACTCAGTCATGTCAAGCCTAACCATGGCCACTCATATTACTCAGACACCCAGGACAGTGGTACTTGGCCATTTAATTGTGCCCTGTTGTCATATATGCAAATGATAAAGCAGACACACACGATCATGCCTTACAATGGCACATAATCACAGCCACACAATCACAGCCAAGTATAGAACTGTAAATATGAAATTGCACATACTTTAGACCACAGTCGCATACAACCCACAGGGACACACCAACAAAGCATGGTCACACATCAATCACAGTCCCATGCATCCAACCCCCAACACACTGTCATACACTGTCAACTTCTCATCTGGTTTCACACCTATGTCCTGGAAGAAACAGGAGTTGGGGGCCCAATTCCAGGCTCTGTTCAACGTGGGGTTGCATCTTGACTTGTTGGCTGACCCCTAGGTAGAGCCCTTTCTTCCTTTAGGCCTCAGTTTTTAAATCTATATAATGGGTGCAGAAACTGTGGTCCTCTCTTGCCCCAAAGCTGACATGGGAATGCTTTGACATTATGGGAGCAGGGCCTATGTGAGGGATCCTCAAGGTAGGTGGAAAACAGAGAATACACAAGAGTTTCTCCTACCTTTGGGCTATATGGATGGGCAGAGGTGATGAGTGGGAAGAGACAGACAGGAGGAGAAGGGAAATAAAGGACGAAGGGGAAAGGCAGGAAGAGAGGGAGACAGGGATAGGGGACAAGGAGAGACAGAAAGAAAAGGAGATAGGGAAGGACAGGGAGTAAAGAGACAGAGAGAAGAGGAGGAGATGGGGTATAAGAAGAGCAGGGAGAGATGGGATACAGGGAAGGAGAAATGGGGGCTAAGGAAAGATGGCACATACAGAGAGAGACAGAGAGGGCCAGGCAGGGAAACTAGGAGAAAGGGAAGCAGAGAGGAGGGTGAAGGTGGGAGGGATGGAAGGCTCTGGGACCCAGACTCTAAGCTCAAAGGCAGGGGGTCCATCCCAACAAGGAAAGTAGACAGGAAGGCAGAGAGCAGGCCTTAGCAAGAAGGTAGGGCTGCCAGGTAGGTGCCACTCTTATGTGGCATGTGGTTGGAGTCAGCCTCTTCTGCAAAAGACAGGATTCTGGATGGCCTGGTCTGGAGGGGAGGTTCCCCAGAGAATTCTGTCAGGCTCTATGTGGGTAAAGAATTTCCAGGTATTTCCACCTGGAGATGAAGTGAGGTAGGCTCTGTTATTCTGAATTTACAGGTGGGAAATCCCAAAGGTTAGCATGGCCTCACTCCCAACAAAAGGCAGACCTGGATATGACCAGAATCTGCCTGGCTCTGTGCTTGGCTGCCCACAGGAACAAGAAACCACACCATCAAATATGAGGAAGTGTTTTCTCTTTAGTCTTTGAACAGGCTCTGTTTTATTAATGCACTGGAAGATGGAATTTTTCCAAGAGCTTCAAGGCATTACTTTCTGCCTCACTTCTGCTGCCCTGGCCTGAGCAGCAAGCAGCTATGAAAGGACCTGTCTCTCCCTCCCAGAGTTACAGCTGGTGGGTTGGGTTGGGGGTGGGCACATGGCAGGCATTGGATACATCTCAGCAGCTTGTAGAGTCCTTATCACTCTTTACTCAGGTGCCACATGCAAACTCAGAGTACTGGCTGAGAGCAGGCTGGCACCAATGCTGTGAGTTTCAGGGGTTCATGGAAAAAAGGGTCACCTGCAGATGCTTGCATAAGCCCTACATGAAGCTGAGTGGGCACAGAGCTGAGGGTGAGCCCCTTACCTGCACAGATGATGAATGCCTCGGAGGCAGAGAAGAGCTTTCTGGCTGGGTGCAGGATGGGTTAGAAGAACCACCTGTGCCCATTTCCCCCCTGCTCCCCAGATGTGGTGCATTCAGGACTTATGCAGGCAGCCTGTGGACCCCAAGCATCATGGACAGTTGTGCATAGGCAACTGCTATCTTATCCTCTACACATACCAGAAGCTGGGCCGTGTCCAGTACATCTTATACCTCTGGCAGGTATGCAGGCCTTGTGGGGGTGGGGGGAGGAGTTGCATACCTTAAAGTCCAGGACCCAGGATCTGAGAGTGGGATGTGAGAGCTGTACCAGGCCCTCACTGCCCCCACCTGCAGGGCCATCAGGCCTCTGCAGATGAGATCAAGGCCATGAACTGCAACGCTGAAGAGCTAGACGTCATGTACTATGGAGCTCTGGTGCAGGTGCACGTGACCATGGGCAGTGAGCCCCCTCACTTCCTTGCCATCTTCCAAGGACACCTGGTGGTATTTCAGGTAGGATCTCCCTTTCTGCCATAGCAGTAGCTTCAGTATCCATGGCCCTTGCATATGCTTTCTAAGTATACCTTCAGGCCTGGGGCCCAACTTAGCACCTGGCTTCCTGGTGCTAGTCAAAGGCCCAGGAGAAGCAAGGGTGCCCCCTGTCTTGGTCCCAGAGCCAGGGAAGGAAGTTGAGTTAAAAGGGAGTCAAGGCCCTGCCTGAAGTCATACACAGCCAAAGCCAATCCCTACTTTCCACCTTCAAGGCCTGGACAACCATGCCCCTACCCTCAAGATGGTGTGGGAGTTCAGTTAGAAAGGGCCTCCTTCTCTAGGATCAGCTCAGTAGGATCTCCACGCTCTACACTCAGAGGGTCCAGAAGATGGTAGCTTTAGGCAAGGGTCCCTGAGTCCTGAGATAGTTTGTACCCAACTGGGACAGGAAGGTGTACCTCAGGAGCCCTTACCTCAGCCTGAGGCCCAGCCCTCTTGTAGGAGAGCACCAGCCACAAGGGACAGGGGCAGCCAGCATCAGCTGCAAGGCTCTTCCACGTTCAGGGCACCGATAGCCACAATACCAGGACCATGGAGGTGGCAGCCCGTGCCTCATCTCTCAACTCCAGTGACATCTTCTTGCTGGTCACAGACAGCGTCTGCTACCTCTGGTTTGGGAAGGTACCCATAGCACTGGCCACTGACTTGCACCCTAGAGTAGGGGATGCCAGGCTGGGGATGATTCCAGTGGGAATGCAGACTGCAAGTTCAGCCTCAGATAGACCAGTGGGGAGGGGGCAAGAAGCTACCACGTCCCCTCTGGAACCTAGGGAAAGTTACAAAGTGCCATATGAGCTGGGTATGATGCCACATACCTATAGTCCCACCTATTTGGGAGGCTGAGGCTGGAGAATCAAGAAGCTGCAGTAAGCTATGATCACACTGTACTCTGGCCTGGGCGGCAGAGTAAGGCTCTATATCTAAAAAAGTTAAAAATATTAAAAATTTATAAAACTAAAGTGACAGGTGGGCATGGAAGAGTCCACTGATCAGAGCCAAGCCAAGCTCAGGTTGCCACCCCTTCTCATTGTCTTGAGCAGGGGGCATGTCCCTTCCCAAGTCTCTTGGGAAAAGGCATATCTAGTCCAGTTTTCTGAAGTTTTCTCTAATTTTTAGCATAAACTATGAATGACCCCCTAACTCTAAGTATCCCATCCCATGCTCTAGACTCAGGAAGAATCCCAGACCCTGTGACCCTGACCAGCTGTGGGGACTGTGGGGGGTGAGGAAGGGAGAGCCCTTACTCATGTGTGTCCCACTGCCAGCATAGGCCCTGATGAGCAGGATATGGGATTGGAGGTGAAGACCCCTCCCCAAGCAGGGCCTGACTCAGCTCTTTGCCTGCCAGGGCTGTAATGGTGACCAGCGTGAGATGGCACGGGTGGTGGTCACTGCCATCTCTGGGAAGAACATGGAAACAGTGCTGGAGGGTCAAGAGCCTGCCCACTTCTGGGCAGCCTTGGGAGGCCGGGCTCCCTACCCCAGCATCAAGAGGTAACAGGCTGGGAGAAGAGTGTTTCACAGAGGAACTGAGGCCACAAGAGGATGAGTGACTAGTTCACACAGAAAGCTGGAGAGATAAGAGTAGAAGTGAAGCCTCCTGAACCCCCAGCCTTAGGGGCTCCCACTCACTCCTGGCCTTGGGTAACTGTCAGGAAGATGCCCAGGAGAGCTGGGGCAGTGGTGCCCTCTGCTGACAGAATCCTCTCCCTGCATTGTCCCTGTTTTGGTCAAGTGGACAAAGCATTTAATCCCCAAGGGTCGTAAGCACCTGGTGTGTGCTTATAGTGTCACACATGTCATATGGCCCTGGGCACAGGTGGCATCAAGAACAGGTGTGTCCAGTGTGATGTGTTTGTGTGTGCAGGTATGTATAAGGGTAGGACAAAGTGAGGCTGCAGAGGGAGGAGGAAGTTGAGATCCAGATTGTTCCTGATCTGTCTGCAGGGCCTGGTTTCTGTGCTGCATAACCCCCCCCAAGTCCCTTGAGCTCAGTACTACTGCCCCCTCATCCAGCCTGATTCCTTCCTCCCATCCTAGGGAGGGTGCGTCTCCAGCTCAGGCCCTCCCACAGAGCCCGCTCTCCCCTAACCCTAAGGGCTTCTGGGAAATTCAAGGGGCAGCTTGTGTCACAGCTGGTGGGGCTAACCTGCTTTCACCATGGACAGAAGAGGCCCTGTGGCCCAGAGAGGAGCAGAGTGCTCTGCTCCTGAAGTGAATTAGAGGATAGGTGGCACTCAGGGTCCCCCTCCCAGCCTGCTATCTATGCTGGCCAGGCTCCCTGAGGAGGACTGCAGCTTCCAGCCTCGACTGTTTGAGTGCTCCAGCCAGATGGGCTGCCTTGTCCTCACGGAAGTGGTGTTCTTTAGTCAAGAGGACCTGGACAAGTATGATGTCATGTTACTGGATACCCGGCAGGAGGTACAGTGGCCACCCCTGCCAGGCTAAGGTGTGAAAGGATGTGTGTTTCTGTTTGTATAACTAGGTGTGTGTGTTGTGATTCTGTACATAGGCCATGGGTGAGTCTCTGTGACTATTGACTATGTCACTGTTCAGGTGACACCGTAATTGTGTGGCTGTGGATGTGAGACCAAGGATGAGTGTGTCACCCTGTGATGGTGTAAGATGGCTGGAGCCCATGACTTTGCGCTGGGACTCGCAGTAACTGTGTCTGTGTAGTTGTGTGTCACTCTATCTACTTTATGATGGTATATGTGACACCAGGGACTGAATGCCTATGACTGAACATGTATTGTTGTCATTGAGTGACGTGTGTGTGCTGACTGTGGGTGACTGTACACTGTCTCCTGTGTTCATGGTTTTTTGACAGACTGACTAGGCCAATGAGGTCACATAATGCTAAGACTGGCCAGACCAGATGTAACTGGTGAGATTAGGTGAAAGACAGCAACTGTGTTTGCATGTCTGTGCAGTCATGTTTCTGAGGGACTGTGTGCCATGGTGTAGCTGGTTGGGTCTGTGCAGCTGTGTGTTTAACACCAGTGAATGACAATGTGTGGCAATTGCATGTCTGTGTAGTTGTGTCTGTAATAATGCTTGTCTCTGCATCTGTGTGTAGCTGTGTCTGTAATAAAGCCTGTCTCTGCATCTGTGTGTAGCTGTGTCTGTAACAATGCGTGTCTTTGCATCATTGTGTACACGCAGGGCCATGTCTGTGGCACTTAATGAATTGGTGGTAAGGCTCTGGGCTCCTATCTCTCAGTAAAAAACAGAACCCTTTCCCCAGTCCTGTGCGGCCTGGCCAGCCCCAGCTCTGACCTGATGTCTCCTGCTTGCCCTTTGGTGTTTCTGCTCTAACCACAACAACAGCTCCGTGTTCCCTGCATGTGCCAGGCATGCGGCTGCCCCACAGCCTTTGCGATGGTTCTTCCTTCTGGTTAGAACATTTCCTCCCCCCAACACATACACATAACTTGCTTCCTCATGAAAGGGTCGAGATTTTTGTCTATTTATTGTTGAAAACCCAATGTTTAGACAAGTGCTTGCCACACAATAGGTATTCAATAAATGTGTGGCCTGAAGGTAGGCATGTGTGCCTGTGACTTTCCTGCATGGGGTGAGGGGGAATGTGTGGTGCCTTGCTGGGTGTGTCTCGTTGCCCAGGGATATGCATGTGGGGCTCTGAGAAATCTAGGAGACAGGGAGTGAGTAGGAGGTAGCCAGCTCTGGTGGCTCCTCCACCTGCCCATGACCAGGCTTCCTCTGTGGTGTAGATCTTCCTATGGCTCGGAGAAGCTGCAAGTGAGTGGAAGAAAGCAGCAGTGGCCTGGGGCAGAGAGTACCTGGAGACCCATCCAGCAGGGAGGAGCCCGGCCACACCCATTGTGATAGTCAAGCAGGGCCATGAGCCTCCTACCTTCGCTGGGTGGTTCTTCACTTGGGACCCGTACAAGTGGACCGTGAGTAAGGCCTAAAGCCCCCAGCCCCACCCTAATTTGTGGCCTTTCCTGGGCTGACAAAAGGAGAGGTTGCAGATGGCCACTGTGTGTATGTATGAGGAAGGCCTGGTCTTGTGTTCAGGCCTCTCCTGAGTCCTAGCAATGCCCCCTCACCTTGCCCCAGCTCTGATCCTTGCTCTCACTCTGCTCCCAGAAACACCAATCCTATGAGGAGGTGGTGGAGAACAGCCTGGGAGCTGCACTGGCTGTCTCTGATATAACAACAGTGAGTACCAGGGCCCCTGGGTTTCCCCCACAGTGGCCTGGGCACCCACGGCATGGTCTAGGAAGGGGACAGCTCTGGTAGGCGAGAAGGTTTGCAGTGAGGACAAGGGTTTAGTGTGGCCTCCTGGTGGGCTGCCTGTTTCCCATCTTCCCCCGCCTGAGACCCCTCTCTTGACAGGAAGTCAACAACTTCCAGTTATCCAGAAGGCCGGGTGATGGCAGGGCAAGTCCCTTGACCCAGAAGGCCCTTAAGGGCTCCCAGGACAGCTCAGAGAGTGAGTTAGCACTGGGCCCCAAGGTGGGCGGCAATAGTACCAGCACCAACACCAGCACCAGCACCAGCACCAACATCAGCACCAGCACCAGCACCAGCACCAGTACCAGCTCCAGCACCAGCACCACCAGCCCAGTAAGCATTGGGGGCTTGCCGCGAGAACTGCTGGTACACCAGGCTGCTGAAGACCTGCCAGAAGGTGTGGACCCTGCACGCAAGGAGGTGGGTACCTGAGACCCCTGCCACCCACTGCCCCACTACTGATAACACCTAAGACTGAGCTGGAGGAGCCCAAGGCAAGAGCCACTGGTGGTAGGTAGCAGACAGGCTGTCTTGGGGGAGAGGCATGTTCTGCATGGGATAGTGGGCAGACAGAAGTGAGAGAATCCAAGCTCTGGATGACACTTCTGAGTGGGACAGAATTCTGGGCTCTAGTGACACATTCTCCTGCACCCCCACTCCCTCCCAGTTCTATCTCTCAGACTCTGACTTCCAAGATATCTTTGGGAAATCCAAGGAAGAATTCTACAGCATGGCCAAGTGGAAGCAGCAAAGGGAGAAAAAGCGGCTGGGCTTCTTCTGAACCCAGGCCCTCTGCCTGTGCCACCCAGATGGCCGAAATCCCAGCTTGGATCCCACTAGACCTACCAGCCCTAGGGACACCCTGGGAGCCCTTTGGAAGGCTCCTAGGGCACCCTCCTCTTGTCAATAAAAGCTGGCAGCCCACACACGGTATAGTGTGTGTGCTTTCAAGCTGGGTTGCTCAGTGGACCCACCTGTCAGGACGAGGGGGCTTTCAGGCTGGAGAACATGGTCTGTGACACTCCAGAAGGACTAAGCCCTCTGTATCCTCACCTATGAAGGTATTTGTTTCTTGCTGGTCTCTCCAAACACCCTCTACCCCACTCCAGTATGTGTGGGTCCAGGGCTCTAGGACACACACATACACACGTGCTTCACAGGGTATCTTGTGAAGAGGGGTTTTACAAAAACCCTTGACCTAGGCTGGCCAGAGGGTGGAGAGGGCTGCAGTGTTGTTCCTAACAGAATTGAGGACAGCTTCAGGGACTGGGCCAGCTCCTGGTCCCGAGAGAGGCAGCAGCACAGGCAACAGTCCAGAGCTGGAGAGTTTGGAGACCTCTAGCTGTGATTGAGAGGCTGGGAGCCAAACCAGCACTGCCCCCAGGTTTGCACAAAACGGCCCGTTCATGGCAGACCCCATTGGACTCCCCCAGCCTAGTCCTTGAGGGAGATCTTCACGAAGAGGGTGGCTGATGGATGCTGGTCTCCGTTCTTAGACAAGAGGTGGACGTGGCGGTATCCTGGCAGATAGATGGGCAGGAAGGAGCACACAAAGCATTTCAGTCACTCGGATTGCTGCAAGGGACAGCTGGCCCAGGAGATGCCAGGCCCTGCCTCCCGCAATCCTGGCTGCCCACTCCCCTCAACACTGACTTACCCTGCTTGAGGCTATTCAAGGGGATGGTGCTCTGGCCAATGAAGTCGTTCTTAGAGGAGGCATCATAATCCTCCACCAGGAAGCGAACGAGGGCAAGCTCAGGCACAACCACCTCAAACTCGAACTCTGTGTTCCACCATGGCTTAAAACCTAGAGGCACAGGTTCCATATTAGCTGCATGGACACCAGTTCCTGGTGCTGTGTCCAGCCCAGGCCCCGCACATACCGTTATTGGTGACCACAGGAGTCTGGCCACTGGCCACGTCCCGGCTCACACCATGGATCTCCACTGTCACCTTGGGGTCTACAATGGAATTTTTATTCTTGTTGACTTTTGGCAGCTGCTGCCCCGAGATGACCTGAGGAAAGGGAGGGGACAATTAAAGGTTCAGGAATGGTGGTAGTAGCAGGGGGGAAAGGCCCATGGGCACCCATCCCTCCTATGGCTGGACATACCCTGACATTAAGCCGCTTCCGAGCCCACCAGGGCCCTTGAGTCAGGGCCCGTGAGTTGAAGGTGGAGTTGGAGTCTCTCAGGAAGGCGGGCTTCAGCACATAGCCACAGCCTCCATTGTCCTGGAAGCGGCCCTGGTACACATCCATCTCCGGCCCAGGTGTCTGGAAGTTCAAGGCCACTGCAAGCAGAACAGAGCAGTCAGAGGCTGTGGGCTGGCCTTGAGGTCTTAGAGACTAGCCTGCTTAGGGAACATTGAAGCCTAGGGTCACACAGTGAATTAGAAGCTGGGCCCAGCTATCTATCACTCAATGCCTACTGCCCGCCTGCCACCTTAAGGGACTCACCACACCAACCACATATTCCATTTCTTTCTTTTTTTTTTTTGAGACAGAGCCTCAAGCTGTCTCCCTGGGTAGAGTCCCATGGCATCACAGCTCACAGGAACCTCCAACTCTAGGGTTTAAGTGATTCTCTTGCCTCAGCCTCCCAAGTAGCTGGGACTACAGGCGTCCGCCACAATGCCCAGCTATTTTTTGGTTGTACTTGTCATTGTTGTTTGGCAAGCCCGGGCTGGATTTGAACCTGCCAGCTCTGGTGTATGTGGCTGGTGCCTTAGCCACTTGAGCTATAGGCGCCGAACCCACATATTCCATTTCTGCTGTCAGAATTCAAAGGCTAGAGTGCTAATGGAATTCAGATACTACGACTTGCTGGTGGGAAGGTATTTCCAAAGTGAGGTTACCAGCTCCACATGCCCCTACATCTGATCCTAGGATCAGATCCTAGAATCTCCATGCAGCACCTTCGAGACACCAAGCCCCCGGCCTCAGGTCTGCAACCCCCAGCTAGCCCATACCAATCTGGCAGCCCCCGTTCCACATCTCCACAGGGCAGTAGTTGGAGGAGTCTGTTCTCCACCCAGCCGGGTAGATCCTGCTCAGGTGCCCCACATTATGGCGGACAAAGATGTTTCCTGAGGAGAGGTGTGGTGTGGTCAGTAGCGGAGGCCTCCTGATAATTGAGCCCTTCCCTGCCCATTCTGTCTGGGAACAGAGCAGGGAGTGCCTACTCTGGTCCTGACTGGTGGCCAGCCCGCACGGTCAGCCAGATGGCCAGCACCCTTAGCTACGGGCCAGAAGGTCACCTGATTCCTGGAGCAGTCGGAGAGCACGGTTCTCGGAGAAGGACACCATTTCGTAGAAAGCCTGCCCATGGCTGGCAGGACCGGAGAAGCCCCCAAAGTGGACACTCTTGCAGTAAATGACCAAGTCAGAGAGCTCCTGTGCTAGCCTGAGCTTGTCCGCCTGGGGGCCACGGGGAGGCCCAGGTTAGATTCAGTGGTTGGGGCAGGGTAGGCACTGAGAAAGCCAGAAACCCAGACACAGAGAGACAGAGGGAGACAGACAGAGAGAGGGGGGCAAAGGGTCTGAGTGGCAGCCACAGAGAACTGAGACAAGGCCAACATCCTGGGGGCTGGTGGGAGGGAGAGGCCCCAGGGCTGCCCAGCCCCTCCCCTCACCCCCACTGCTCCCTCTCAGACCTTGGGCTTGTGCTGCACTCGGCTCCTCACTGCTTCATCCTCCATCTCAGCAGCCTCATCTTCATCTGACACAGTTGCCTCAGGGCTGCCCTCTCCTCCAGTGGGCAGAAGGCCCCCAAACTTCTTCCCCTTTAGCAGGATCTTCCCCTTTAGTTGCTAGGGAAGGAGGGGCCGCTAGTCAAGACCCACCCAGCTCCTCAGCCAGTCCCCTGCTTTCTCCTTGGGAACCACTTGCACACCACACACCTCAGGTGAGGGCAGGCTGGTGGTGACACCGTCCAGCGGCTGGTCCAATAGCAGGGGCCCCAGGATGGCCTGTAGGTGCCTGGCTATCACACGCTGCTGCTCTAGGCTGCAGTGGTTCTCCAGCGAGAGGATGACAGGGTAGGGGGATGCCTGGAGGCCCAAGGGCATGTTAGGAGGGTGTGGCCGCCCCTAGTATCCTACTCCTTGCCCCCAGAGTCACGCCCACCTTGAAGGCATAGTCCCGAATGGCCCTGAGCACATCACAGAAGAGGATCTTGGAGGTGAAAGTATAGCCATGGTATATGATTGGCTCCTGGTTGGGCCCATCCCAGCAGTCAAGCTCCAGGCAGCGGCAGCCTTTGCAGAGTGCACTGTGGATAGGGGTGGCGGCTAGAACCCTACAGATCCCACCCTACAGCAGGGGAAGATCCTGCTTCCTGGGTCCCTCCCAGACTCCCACCCCAAGGCTTCCCTGGACCACACCGGATGTAGGCTTCAGTGCTGCTGGGGCCTTTGAGCTGGTCCTCTAGCAGGTAGGTGTTGTGTGAGGAGGACACCAAGTAGTGGCTGAGTGGCTGGTTCATGTCCTGGTAGACCTGCCGATGCGCCAGGTTGAAGGCGCTGCCATCAGCTGACAGCAGATACATAAGAAAGCCGTCCTTGGTCATCTGCCGCTGTGCCTTGGCTGGAGGAAGGAAGCCACTGCCTGTTAGAGCCAGCTACCGGCAGGCCCCTCCTGGCTATCTACCACTGTCCCCCTGATGCCTATCCTGAACTGGTCCTCCAGAGTTCTAGGGAAGCGGGATAAGTCTGAATCTCCTGACCAGACTGTCACTACCCAAGAGTGGAGTCTGTCTCCTCCTCCTCCTCCCCTTTCTGCACACTCTGAGCCACTTATGGAAAGGTCTCATCTCTTCTTCCTTTGTGTCTCTAGATCGCACCCTACCCCTCCACAGAGCAAGGCCCATTTTCTCTGCTCTGTCATGTCTCAAAGCTGGGCCCAGAATGTGCACAAAGAAGGAAGCAGGAATAGCATCTGCTTTCCACATGCCTCTCTCTGTGTGTGTTGCTTGGGGGGAGGGGAGGTCCCACAAAGCCTCCTGAAGGAGGAGCCAAGAGGGAAACTGAGGTCCAGAAAGGGCCTTCTCTCCCATTCACCTGCTCTCATAAGACAATCAAGTTCAGAGCAGGAATACTGGGCTGGGTCAGGCAGCCCCTGCCCTCCATCTCCCCTCTCTGTGGCCACAGTCTCCTCAGAGGTCACCCAACCCAATGTGGTCCTGGGACTGTGGGTCACAGGCCCAGCCAGGTCCTCACCAGTCTCACTGGGCTCATAGCGCTCAATGAGAGAGAGAGCCAGGGCAGGCCCTGCTGCCTCCTCCCGCTGCTGGTGCTGTAGAAACGTCACTAATTGATCCACTGACAAGGTCTCCCGTGAGCCCGCGGCATCAGCGAAGGCGAGGTCAATTTCCTCCCGCTGGGTCAGCATCTTGTAGAAGATCTCGATCTCCTCATCCTCCAAAGAGTCTGTCTGGGAACGGTCACATTCCTGAAAAGCCAGGATAGCCGGGGGGTGGGGTGAGGGAGGGAGCAGGTCAGGGCCAAGGCCCACTGCCCACATGCAGACCCAGCCTCCACTTGCTGCCTCACCCTGAAGAGCTTCCGCGCATAGCTGTCGTCGGCCTCGATGTTAAGTTCCTTCAGGAAGTTCTGCAGCTCCTTGAAGCTCATCTTGTTGTCTTTGTTTTTGTCAGCTTTTCGCAAGCAGGAGTGAATCCAGCTGGATGAGAAGTTAAAGAAAGAATCCAGGAGCCCTGGAACCCACCAAGGTCCCAGCCAGAGCCCAGGTTCAAGCTGAAGCCATCTGCAGACATGGCTCTTTTGCAAGCCTGATTTACTGCACAGCCACACTTCAGGGACAAGTCCTGGTGGCCTCTTAGGAAGAAAATGTTATGTTTATGAAGGGACATTTTCTTTGCTAGTTTTGAAATGTTTTAAATATTTAAAAATATTTCTTTTTTTACTATAGAAGGACTTACTGTAGACAACTTAGAAATGCAGAAAAGTAAACAAATGCCCCATATTCCTATCATCCAGGATAACTACTATTAACAGTTCAAAGTATGTGCTTCTAGTGTTAGCCTGTTAGCCAATCAGATTAAAGCAACTGAGGCTTGGGCAGCGCCTGTGGCTCAAAGGAGTAGGGCGCCGGCCCCATATGCCAGAGGAGGCAGATTCAAACCCAGCCCCGGCCAAAAACTGCAAAAAAAAAAAAAAGCAACTGAGGCTTATTTTATAGAAAACGGCAAATTTCAAGACCCTGTCCAGTGGACCCATCACATGCAGAAACAAAGCTTGGATCAAGTTATCAGGATGGAAGCAATTTGGTCCCACTACTCTCTCACTTAAGGAACTAGAGAAGGGAGAGCTCCACAGCATGTTCCACAGAAATCAGACAACTGAATATGGAACAAAGAAAGTGAAACTTCATGAACACAGTAACTAAAATAACAGAGGATTTTAGGAGAAATCACAATTGAAACAACAGCATACTGTATGCTATATAATCTATCAAAAAAAAATCTAAGTATCAAGCCAGGTGCACTGGCTCACACCGATAATCGTAGCACTCTGGGAGGCTGGGGTAGGAGGATTATTTGAGCTTAGTAGTTTGAGACCAGCCTGAGCAAGAGCAAGAATTCGTCTCTGCAAAAAATAAAAAAAATGAGATAAGTCTGCTGGTGCATGCCTATAGTCCCAGCTACTCAAGGCAAGAGGATTGCTTGATCCCAGGAGTTTGAGGTTGCTATGAGCTATGATGACACGACTGTACGCTAGCCAGAGTGACAGAGCGAGACTCTGTTTCAAAACAAACAAACAAACAAACACCTAAGGATCAAACAGAAAAGAAATGTTATCCATCTGTTAGACTGAGAAGGAAACATTTGCAGCAATGGCTTGGAATAATTAATTTTTTTTTTTTTTTTTTGAGACAGAGCCTCAAGCTGTCACCCTGGATAGAGTGCAGTGGCATCACAGCTCACTGCAACCTCCAACTTCTAGGCTCAAGCGAATCTCCTGCCTCCGCCTCCCACGTAGCTGGGACTACAGGCGCCCATCACAACGCCCGGCAGCTTTTTTTTGGTTGCAGCTATCATTGTTGTTTGGCGGGCCCAGGCTGGATTTGAACCAGCCAGCTCAGGTGTACGTGGCTGGCGCCTTAGCTGCTTGAGCCTTAGCCGCTTGAGCCACAGGCGCCAAGTTGGAATAATTAATTTTAAAAAACAATGCAATGGCTGGGCATGGTGGCTCACACCTGTAATCCTAGCACTCTGGGAGGCTGAGGTGGGTAGGTTGCCTAAGCTCAGGAGTTCAAGACCAGACTGAGTTGGACCATATCTCTAAAAAAAACCAAATGGCATTGTGGTGGGTGGCTAAGGGAGGCTGAGGTAGGAGGATCGATGAGCCCAAGAGTTTGAGGTTGCTGTGGCTATGATGCCACGGCACTACCAAGGGTGACAAAGTGAGATTCTATCACAAAACAAATTAAAAAAAACAAAACAAAACAGAGCAGTGCCTGTGGCTCAAAGGAGTAGGGTGCTGGCCTCATATGCCGGAGGTGGCAGGTTCAAATCCAGCCCCAGCTAAAAACTGCAAAAAAAAAAAAAAAAAAAGACTCTAATAATTAAATAAGAAAAGAATATAAACTGGCTTTTCATGAACATTACTAATATTCAAAGATTAAAATTTGATAATAAGATGCAATTTCTAAAACTATAAAATTGTCTATTCAAACATATAATGTGCAGTGCAAGTAAAGGTTAGGTTCACTACTTAGGCAAAGTAGATTGGTACACTCTTTAGAATCTTAGCTATCTAGGGATAGCTAAAGATGTAAACTGTTATGTCATTTGACTTAGTAATTCTACTTCTAGGACTCTATTGGTGAGAAATACTCTTTAATACTGAAGGGTTTTCAGAACACAGAGGTTGAGTATCCCTTATCTGCAATGGTTAGGATCAGAAGTATTTCAGAGTTTGGGCTTTTTCTCATTTTGGAATATTTGCATATACATAATCAGATATCTTGGGGATGGGATCCAAATCTGAGCACAAAATTAGTTTATGTTTCATAAATGCCTTATGTACATAGTGAGAAGATAATTTTATATAACATATTTTTAATAATTTTGTGCATAAAACAAACTTTTGACTGAGTTTTGACTGTAACCTGAAACATGAGAATTTTCCATTGTGGTGTTTTGGATTTGAAGGAATTTTGGATTTTATTATTTATTTTTTATTTTTGTTTATGAGATAGGGTCTCACTTTGTCATCCTGGATAGAGTGTCATGGCGTTACAGCTCACAGCAACCTCAAACTCTTGGGCTTAAGCGATTCTCTCGCCTCAGCCTCCTGAGTAGCTGGGACTATAGGTGCCTACCACAATACCTGGCTATTTTTTTGTTGCAGTTGTCATTGTTGTTTAGCTGTGTTTGAACTTGTGTTGTTTAGCTGGGTTTGAACTTGTCAGCCTCGGTGCATGTGGCCGGCGCCGTAACCACTATGCTATGAGCGCTGAGCCAGATTTTGGATTTTAGATTTTCAGATTAGGGATTCTTTATGGTATTATTTACGGTAGTGAAAGGCTGAAAAAAAAGTAAATGTTCAACACCAAGGGATGGATCACTAATTTATGGAGACTATACTAATATAGGGAAATAATTTCGATTTAATGTTACACAGAAAATGGATTACAAATACATGACTACCACCATTTTTGGCAAATGCATCATTAGGCTAATGGAAATGCAGGGGAAAAGATGAAGAGGAGAATGCAAATATTAGTTGTTTCTAAAGGAGATGGGTATTGTGGGCCTATAAAACTTCATTACAACATACACATGTTTTCCAAATGTTATATACATACGTATATATACGTGGAAAAAATAATTATGTCAGAAAGCCAGGTAAAAAAATTGAGTTCAGAGGGGTCCAGCCGAAATCACAAGAGTCTTCTGAAAAGGCTATTTAGCAAGTGGAATGGCTTTATGATTTCCAGGTCTGGCAGCAGAACCCTCCAAAGGCCACAAAACCCTCTAAAGGTTTTCCAAGGACAAGGCTGTGCAAAAGGAAAGACTATGAGAAAAGTGCCAGAGAACTGAGCTTTTCAAAAGACTCAAAGTCAAGTAGATAGGCCTTGAGTAATAATACTTAAAAGTCTTTCAAATGCTCAAAAGCACACAGGAAAGAAAACTAACAGGACTCAAAATGTATCCCCACAAAGGAGCTAGATATTTATGAGCAATGAACAAATTAAAGTGAAATTAAGAAAGTAGGCTGGGTTCAGTGGTTCATATCTGTAATGGCAGCGCTTTGGGAGGCCAAGGTGGGAGGATTGCTTGAGCCCAGGAGTTCAAGAACAACTTGGGCCACATAGTAAGACCCTGTCTTTGCAAAAAATTAAAAAAATTAGCCAGTAGTCGTGCATACCTGTAGCTCCAGCTACTGTGGAAGTTGAGGTGGGAGGACTGCTTAGCCTCAGCAGTTAGTGATTACAATGAGCTATGATCATGCCCCTGCATTCAAGCCTGCATGACAGGGTGAGACAAGAAAGAAAGAAAGAGAGAGAGAGAGAGAGAGAGAGAGAGAGAGAGAGAGAGAGAGAGAGAGAGAGAGAGAGAGAGAGAAAGAGAGAGAGAAAGAGAGAAAGAAAGAGAGAAAGAAAGAGAGAGAAAGAAAGAGAGAAAGAAAGAAGGAAGGAAAGAAGGAAGGAGAGAAGGAGAGAGAGAAAGAGAGAAGGAGAGAAAGAGAGAGAGAAAGAGAGAGAGAGACAGAAAGAAAGAAAGAAAGAAAGAAAGAAAAAGATTCTATTCATAACAGCATCAAAATGAATAAAATACTGTGAATAATTTTCTTTTAAGAGACAATTCTCACTCTGTGCCCTGCTTTGGAATAAATATTTTTAAAATCCAAAACTTATACTCTGAGGACCACAAAACTTTGTTGAAAAAAATTAAAGAAGATATAAATAAATAGAAAGACATCTCAGGTTCATGAATCAGAACACTTGATATTGTTATACTGGGTTACTCTCCAAATTGACCTATTGATTTGACACAATCTCTATCGAATCTTATTGTAAAATTGGACAAACTGATACTAAAATTCATGTGGCAATTCAAGGAACCCAGAACAGTCAAAGCAATCTTGAAAAAAAAGACAAATTTGGAAAACTCACATTTCCTCAGACTTCGGTTACTATGAAGGTCTAATAACCAAAACAATTGCAGTGGTAGTGCAAAGATATTCATATACAAAATGGAACAAGTGATTTCTGACAAGGGTGTCAAGATAATCTAAGGAGGAAAGAATAGTCTTTTCAACAAATGGTGCTAAAATAACTATATATTTACACACACACAAAAATAGATCTCCTATCTCATACCATACACAAAAATTAACTTACAGTGTATCAGAGATTTAAATGTAAGAAATAAGACTATAAAACTCTAGAAGAAAATATGAGAATAAATGTTATAACTTTGCATTAAGCAAAGCCTTATTAGCTATGATACCAACAAGTACAAACAACAACAGAAAAAAAGTAGATAAATTAGACTTCATCAAGACTAAAAACTTTTATCCTTCAAAGAATACCATCCAGAAAAAGACAACTCACAATGGGAGAAATTATTTGCAAAGTATATGTATAAGGGATTTATATATAGAATATATAAAGAGCTCTTGCAACTGGATAATAAAAAGAGAAATAATCTAATCAAAATGGGCAAAGTCTCTGAATAGACATTTCTTCAAAGAAGATATATAAAAGTACATAAAAAATGCTCAGCTTCACTAATCATTCATGAAATGCAAATCAAAACTACAATGAGATACCATTACACAATCATTAGGATGACTACTGTCAAAAACCAGAGCATAACAAGGGTTGGCAAGGATGTGAAAAAATTAGAACCCTTGTGCACTGTTAGTGGGAATGTAAAATGGTATAGCTGCTATGGAAAATAGTATGGTGGTTCCTCACAAAACTTAAAATCTATCTCCATGTGATCCAGCAATTCTACTTAATATAAAGTCAAAAGAATTGAAAAAGAGTCTCAAAGAGATATTTGTACGTTCATGCTCATAGCAGTATTATTCACAATAACCAAAAGGTAGAAGCAACCCAAGTATCAATCAATGGATGAATGAATAAACAAAATGTGGTATAACATACAATGGAATATTATTCAACCTTAAAAAAGAAAGAGACACATGCTACAACATGCACGAATCTTGATGACATTATGTTAAGTGAAATTATGAAAGACACTTAACATAATGTTATGTCTTTTTGTCACAAAAAGACAAATCCTATATGATTTGACTTATATGACCTGGCTAGAATAGTCAAATCCATTGGCACAGAAAGTAGGATGATGCTTGCCAGGGTCTGAGAATGAAAAATTGTTTATTGTGTATAAAATTTCAGTTTTGCAAAATCAAAAAGGTTCTGGAGATTGGTTGCATAGCCATGTAGATTGAATTAACACTACTGAATTGTACACTTAAACATAGTTAAGATGATAAAATTATGTTAAGTGTATATTACCAAAATTAAAAATGAAAAGAAATCTGTTTAAAAAGAGACTGTAACAACAACAACAAAAATAGTCAAAGGACCTAAATAGATATTTTGCAAAGAAGATATAAATGGTCAATAAACACATGTAAAGATGCTTAACTTCTGGCTAGGTGCTCATAGCTCAGTGGTTAGGGCTCCGGCCCCAACCACTGTGGCAGGTGGGTTCAAACCCAGCCCCGGCCTGTTAAACAATTGCAACAAAAAATAGCCAGGTGTTGTGGCAGGTGCCTGTAGTCCCAGCTGCTTGGAAGGCAAAGGCAAGAGAATTGCTTGTGCCCAAGAGTTTGAGGTTGCTGTGAGCTGTGATGCCATAGCACTCTACCAAGAATGACATAATGAGACTCTGTCTCAAAAAAAAAAAAAAAAGAAAAGAAAAAGAAGAAAAAAAGATTACCCATCCAGGAAACACAAATCAAAACCATAATAAGATATCATTTCATACCCATAAGTGTGTCTATAATCAAAAAGATAATAGCAAGTGTCATTGAGGATGTGAAGAACTGAAACCCTCATATACTGCTGGTGAAATGTAAACTGGTGTACATTTTTTGAAAAGTATGGCAATTCCTCAAAAGGTTATACATAGAGTTGCCCTATGAGCCAGAAATTCCACTCCTCGGTATCTACCCAAGAGAAATGAAAACATGTCTGTACAAAACTTAAACATAGATGTTCGTAGCAGCACTATTCACAGGAGCCCCAAAGCGACACCCCTACAAATGTCTTATCAACTGGTGAATGGATAAATAAAATGTAGTATACCCATACATGGGACATTATTAGGCAATTAGAAAGAAGAAAGTTCTGACACAGACTACATCATGCAGGCATGTTGAGGACATGCTAAATGAAAGAAACCAGTCACAAAAGACTATATGATTCCATTTATATGAAATGTCCAGAACAGGCAAATACATAGAAACAGAAAGTAGATCAGTGGTTGCCTATGCTGAGGGGCTGAGAGGAAATGAAGGGTTTCTTTCAGGGGTGATGAAAATTGTTCTAAAATTGATTGTGATCATGGTTGTACCATTCTGTGAATATACTAAGAAGCACTGGATCAGGTTGAATACTTTAAATGGGTTAACTGGATGGCATGTGAATTATACCTCAATAAAGCTGATATAAGAAAGGTAGCTGGAGCTGGCTCCCTACTAATTCGTTCATGCCAGAGGCCTGATCACTATAAATTAAAGACAAATATGTTGTTATGCAACTAGATTTTGAAGTTAATTTGTTTGAAGCTCACAGGCTGGCCTGTATACCAAGCCTGGGAAAACTCTATCACTGTCTAAAGAGTAGCACAGGAGAATATACCATGGCCTCCACATTCCCAGAGGGATAAAGTGTAGTAACTCTAGAAAACACAATTGAAACATCCAAGACCAGGTGTCATGTTGAAGCAGCCTGCTTCCTCAGTCTCCTCAGTCTCCCGACTCCAGACTGGTTACAAAGGTGGACACAGGGAGTATCGGGGGCTATGGAACTGCCTGGCCTTGGGTCAGACTAGGCCAAAGAGGGCTCCATGCACTCTCCTGGCTTCCCTTCTGCTATGGGCTGAATTGTGTCCCCACAAAATTCATATGTTGAAGGCCTAACCCCAAGGTCATGGTATTTGGAGATAAGGCCTTTGAGAGATAATTTGGTATAGATGAGGTCACAGGGCAAGGCCCTCATGATGGGATTACTACCCTTACAAGACGAGATACCAGAGAGCTTGTTTTCTCTCCTTACCATGCAAGGATAGGGCAGCTGTATGCAAGAAAAATAGAGAGCCCTCATCAGATTGGCCATGCTACATCATAACCGTGGACTTGGAGCCTCCAGAACTGTAACAAAATAAATTTCTATTGCTTAAGCCACTCAGTCTATGGTATTTTGGGTTATGGCAGCCCAAACTCACTATACCTTTAATATCCAGGTTGCCCTAGGGACAAGCACAGCCAATGTCCATAGTCAGATGCAAACCCACTGCCACCAAAAGGATACTGCTGAAGCTTCTGCTGCTGGTCCATGGAGCCTGAGTGGTGGATGATCTTGCGCAGGCCCTGCACCCAGTGCTGGGCATCAACTGGCGATGGGGCGATGAGGTCTAGTGTATTGCGCTGGTCCTTGAAGACAATGGAAAAGCAGCGGTCCTCGGGCACGTCACGGGCAAACTTCTCTAGGCCCTCTGTGCGGTGCCCCATCCGCACCTCCTGAATGTCCTCAATGGAGACTGCAAGAGGGGGATGGTGGAGGAGAAGGGGCAGAGAATACCATGAGGCCAAGCCCTGGCCCTGTCACAGCTAAGGGCATAGTGGAGGAGACACAGCTTAGAGACACAGAACCAGGGCGAGAGCTCAAGCTTTGAGTTCAGAAAGAAAGGAAAGAGGCAGGAGGTCAGACAAGGGGGGATACAGAGGGCAGGAAGACAGAGACTGAAGCAGAGACTGAGCAGGAGACATAGTTATAGTAGGCAGAGTGGAGATGCACAGAGAGAGAAGGACAGAGACGGACAGATACTTTAGGGTGGAAAGGGCACTGCCCACTAGACCCACTGCCTGTGTGATGGGGGAGCAGGGCCCCTGACAGGGGACTGGGGCAGGGTAGGGATCTTAGATATGGGGAGGAAGAAGACCCTTCTGGAGCATGGGGCCTATGACAGACAGGGGCCACACACTCTCCTGACTATAATGGCCTTTGAGCCTGTCCTCCCCACAATACACCCACAAGGTTCAGAACCCCTGCCAGGAGACCAGAGTTACCCTTGGGAAGCCCTGCCCTGGGGTCTAAGAAAAAGGGCCAAAGATAGAGGGGGAAGTGCTGTGTCAGAGGGTAGCCTGAGCCTTGCCCTGAGAGTATCTGCATGTATCCTGACTCCCACAGAGCCTGCAGGAGGTGCAGGTACACCCTGCTCTCCAGGGTCTCAGCATCAGGCCGGAAGGTACCCTTAGGGGTCTGAAAAGTTACATCGTTCTGCTCTTAGGAGCCAGGGGTCCTTCCTGTTAGTCTAGCCTTCCAAGTTTCAGAGAGAAGCAAGGCCCTATCTACTCCCATCCTAATGCCCTTCATGGCCTGGCCAGGAGCCAGTCCCAGCAGCCAGGCCTGGCTCTGCCTCCACCCCCATCCTGAGCCGTCATCCATCTGTCCTGGGTCTCTCCCTGTGCCCATACCATCCTGAGTGCCCAGAGGCCTCCTAGACACCTGCAGGCCCCACATGTGTGTAGGCTCTGCAGAGTGGGCCACGTGAGCCCTGGGCCATCTGGGGTGCAGAGGATATCCTTGCTTAATCCCTTTGCCTCCTGTGCCCCATCCAGCTCCACACTGGGGGAAGTTGCAGCTGCTCCAGGTCAGGAATGAAAACAGGAAGCCTGAGCCATGGAACCCCCCCAGGATCAGCACCCCCACCCACTCCAGAGAGAAAATCCAGATGCCTTCACTGTTGATAATATCATGTCTGCCTTTGGGAACCAGAGTTGTAGGGGTGGGGAGTGGTGGCAGGATTGGGGGCAACTTGGAAAGCAGGAATCAGAGCCAAGGAGAACTGGGGAAGGGGTTGCTCCACTCTTCTCTCAACTAGCCTCAGTTTCCCCAATGGTAAAGTGCAGTTCAGGACAATAGTCTTGGTGCTCACACAGAGAAGTCACCAAGAGACATGGGCAGCATGGGTGCCTCTGACCTGGCAGAAAGCCTCTCCAGGTCATGCTCCTTACCTGAGCACACCTGGCTCGCTGACCTGGACCTGGACCCCCCACACCCATCTTCACAGGGTGAAGCCCCCCAGCCTATCACCCATGTCACGCCCTCATCCTCACCCCTACACCTTGGCTCACACTGGGTCTCTGGCCTGGAATGCCCTTCCTGCCCTTTTGCTCAGAGCTGTTCTAGGGCAAGGTCATCGTCTCACCAGCACAAGTGGGGGTTCCTGATGGAAAAGCCTAGGTCTTCTACTTTTCTATTTGTCCCCTTGCCCAACCCACTAAGAGCTGAGCACACACTGGGGAGCCATGCAACTGTATCAGCAGGTGGGTGGACCCCAAGGAATCCTCCAGCTCAGAGCATGAGATCCCAAGTCCCACAGTGCATCAAACAGGAAACCTCATATCAAGGCAGGAGCCCTGTGAAGGAGGCTGTCTGGCGCCAGAGCCAGGGGCAAGGCCAGGAAGTCAGTCTTGTACTGTGTGGCAGGGCTCATGGTGGTTATCTGAGAAAGCTTCAGAGACCCCATCCCCTCAAAATGTACCCTGTCCTGCTCAGAAATCTTCCATTCCTCCCAACCACCTGCCTCCTGCCTCTAGTCCCTCCCCGCCCCCTGCAGCTCTCCCCATCTGACCCTACTCCTGTCCTGCTTTACCTTGGGTTCTACCACTAGCCACAGGCTGGTAGGCCACACTTTCTCAGGTCCCCATCCCCTGTCCTGAGGCTTGACAGACTCTTCTTGGGTTAAAGGAACTCAACTGGGACAACCTTGGTGGATTGGCCCTCCCCTTCCTTAATGCCCTCCTTCTTCCTGGGCTTGTAAATGTCTGATCTCATTCCCCACAGACCTGCCACAGATGAGTGATCAGGTGAGGGATTTCCAGAAGTCTGGGCAGCCAGCTGTGGCTATTTAGATATTAAATTAGTTAAGATTAAATAAAATTAAAAATTCAGTTCCATAGTCACACTAGTCACATTTTAAGGTCTCAATACCCCCAGGTGGATGGCAACTCCCATATTGAACAACACAGACATAGGACATTTCCATCATTGCAGATGGATGTTCTATTGTCCAACATTGGTCTAAAATTTTCCTACCGAGTAAAGGCATAGAGGGGAACATCTCATTTTATTAAACCTTGCATTCAAGGGTAGAAGTTAGCAGAGCTTTCTTCTCCCTAGAGTCTTACAGAGGTCACTGTTTACTACCTAAGCCTTGGGTTCCTAGGCCTTTGGGAGCTTCCAGAAAGCCTTCAGACCTACATTCTTGAGAGAACTCCCCAGCTCTGGCCTCTCCCATTGTGTCTCAGCCCTTCTCTGCCCCAACATCTCTCCAGAAGCTTCAGTGCCAGGGAGGATCTGCCTCCCGTGGCTACACCTCACACTTTGGCCACTGATACCCGGAAGTATGTTATCTACCTCTGGACTTTGGGCCTGGCTTTTGGCCATACCACACCTGGAATCCTAATCCACCCAATTTCCTTCCTTTGCACAACTGCCTGAGTGGATATTTATGAATTTAGACAACACCATCCAGCTCCCGCCCTCTCCTTCTGAGCCTGGCTGTGGTCATGGTTATGAGTCTCCAGTCCCCAAAAGCCCCAGCATCTCCATCCTTGTCCCCTGATAGTCTTCTTTGACTCAGACTAGGCCCCAGTTTCCCTATAGGTGATTTAACTGGCTCCTCTGCCTGACTCCAGCCAGTCCTAATTCCCTCATTTCTGGCCCTGGCTGCATGAACAACTTATGTCCTGCCAGGCTAGGCCTCAGTTTTTCCATCTGTGGTCTTGGTCCATGTTTGACTTCTACGCTTACCCCACCAGTCAGGTTCCACACTCTCCCCCTTCCTCATGGCCCCAGAGAACTCACACAGCTGGGACTCCGGGGTCCGCATGACCTTTCGGGACTCCTGCCAGATGGTCTTGCAGTCCTCTTGCAACTTGTAGAAGCGCTCTCTCCGCCATGAGTTGGACTTCACCTTTAAGAGCTGGATGCCCTTCAGCAGGGCCAATAGGTCCTCATCATCCTGCAGGCCTAGGGGTCAAAGCTGGTAAGATGCCACCTCCTCCACCTGTTGCCCTAGGCCCCACAGTGGCCATGCCCAGAGCTGGGCCCTCTCAGACCTCACTTTCTACCACCTCATCCTCAGCTCTGTTTACTTCTCTTTCCTTTGCCCATGGTCCTACCTACTTCCAGAGCCCTGTCTCCTCTGGGAAGTTAGTTTTTTTTTTTTTGAGACAGAGTCTTACTTTGTCTCCCTCGATAGAGTGCTATGACGTCTTAGCTCACAGCAACCTTAAACTCTTGGGTTTAAGCAATCCTCTTGCCTCAGCCTCCCAAGTAGCTGGGATTACAGGCACCTGCCACAACACCCAGCTATTTTTTTGTTGTAGTTGTCACTGTTGTTTAGCAGACCCAGACTGGGCTTGAACCTGCCAGCCCTGGTGCATGTGGCTGGCACCCTAACCACTGAGCTACAAATGCCAAGCATCCTCTGGGAAGTTATCTTTTACTGCCACTTTACGTGGCTGCAATCCTTAAAGCACCTGCCCACTCGAGGCTATGTTTTCACCCTGTGACCTGCTATTCAAAGCTGAATGGACAAATGAAAGGGGGATAATTCAAGAACCCCTGGATCCTGATGGCATGGCTTTGAAAGATGAGGAGGGTCCCTCCTGGTCAGACTGGTCAGACTGACCTGAGGAAGTAGGGACCAAAAGATCAGGCAAAGCAAGAGGAAAAGGGGCAGCTACAGATGGAAATGGACCCCAGGGTATCATGGAGCCAAACAACTTCCTAACTCCAGAATCATTTGTGCCAAGGTTCAGGTACCCTTACAGACCAGCTGAGTGACCCGGGCAAGTGACTTCATGTTGCTGGGCCTCTGTTTTCCTGTCTATAAAACGAGGATAATAATAGCACCCAGCTCAAAGGTGAGTTCTATGCTTAAATGAGAGGATGCATGAATCTGTAGAGGTTCTGAGGTAATGACAGTTGTAGTTCTTGGTGTCAACACTGCTGTGGGACCCTTGGGCCCATCTCTGCCACCCTCACACTGGCCCCACCTCTAACTTTAGCCTGCTTAAGTGGGTCTCTTATCCTTGCTCCCGAGAGATGAGCTCAGCATAGCCTGTTTGGCCTGCCGGGATGCCCTGTCCCTCGCTGCCCACCCCCATCTCTGATGGCCTGGGTCTGGGACCCCTCATGATATGGCAGCTTTAAGGCAGAGTGCAGCCTTTTTAGAAGCCCAAAAAAACACAGGGAGGACCAGGACCCTGGCTGCTTGCCCTCCTCCTGCCCTGCTCTTTTGTAACTCTCAGAGGCCCAGGTTCCCACAGATGCGATGCCCTCTGTCCTGCCAGGCCCAGACAGAGACATCAAAGGGACACTGGTCCTGACTCCCCCAGAGCTATCACCCCCATTCAGATCCAGTATGAACTGTGCTAAAGGACACCTCCACTCCCTCACCTTAATGATCCAACCCCCTATGACTTTAAGCAACTCCCTTTCCTCTCTTTGCCTCTGCTTCCTCATGAGTGCTGGGGTGAGAACAATATTGGAGGAGGCATTTCTGGGCCTCTTCAGAGGTGCAGTCTGATGAGACCTTCTTCTACCTTTGTCCCAGGTCTGTCTACTCACTTCCAGAGACACTCTGCCTTAGTGTGAGCAGTTCTCCTTCAGCCCTAGGGGAGGAATTGGGGAGGGGAAGAGGGCTCCTACAGAGTGTTTTGAACTATTGGCTGTGTCTAAGAGGCCCTGGACAAGAGGGTGGGAAAGGGAGTTCCTGGGCTGCCAGAGGAGAGGGCCACCTTTCCAAGGCTGAAGTGCAACTGGGAGGAACATGTCTTTAGCCTCTGCCAGGACCTTCCCCCCTACACTGTGCAAACTTAAGAGTAGGTCACTGCCAACAGCACAGATGGGAACAAGGGGGTGCCAGGAAGTAGAAGGTGAGCCCCACCCTCCCATTCTGGAAAACACCACAAAACGATGACATGCTCATCCTGTCCTGGAGCCATGCTGTGGCCCTATCTGAAGTCAGACAGAGATAAGCCCCCAGCTGCTGACATAGCTTCTAGAAGGTAGAACTTAGACCCATGGTGGGCCTTACAATTCCAGAAAGGTGGTAGCCACTGCCCTCTGGGCCATTGGGAAATCTGGGCAGCTGATTCTGTCATTCCTTGGTAAATCTCGTCTATCTCCTAGCCTCAGTTGGGGCCCTTTTTTTCTGAAGCCCCTAGGCTGCCCATCCCACCACGCTCACTCCAATGGGAGGATGATGAAGGACCTCTGAGCTCAGGGGTGGCTGGATTGACCTTGCAGCCTTACTGAATGCAGTGAGGTGGCCATGTGGAAGGGCAGAGAGGGTCCTACTGGGGCTTGGGAAGCTGAGGGAGATGCCGGGAGTCCTGCCTATGTACTAGAGTGGTACATAATGAAGATAGGCTAGGTCTGGGACCCACAGCAATACACAGAGATATAGCCACACATTTGTCACACCACACCACTACACTCAATCACACACTGCTACATACAACCTCAAAGAGACAATGAGCCACACAGAGTGACAAAATGCCCCCCATACTTAGTCTCACACAGCCACACAACATTCAGTGCCAGAAAATAATCATACTGATGACAATAGCAGCGATCATAATATAGTCAATATAGTCATAATACAGTCAATGTTCTTAGTACATGTATTTAATCTTCTCAACAACCTTCTGAGGAAGACACTATCATTATTCCCATTTTACAGATGAGGAAATTGAGGCTCAAGGAAGTTGCCTGGTGGAGTCAGGACTCAGAAGCAGGCAGCCTACCCCACAGCATCAGTGCTATGAAACATTACTTTATGCAGCCACCCTTCAGGGTCAATTGCCATGAGTGACAATTTTCAGAAATCTATATAATACATGTCATAACACAGAATGACAGAATCAGCTAGTCACTGTTTGTCATCCACTATTCCACTAAGGTGCACAGTATCACAATGGGTTACATGCAGACACCCTTAGTTCCATAATGTCACACACTTGATTATACAGAATTACACACCATCATTGCTGCACACATGTGACAAAATTACTCAGTCGCTGCTGGGTCATATACTGGATCCCTCACTGTCACATCTGTCACATACAAGCACACAGTCATTTGCAAAGGATCACATTGGAGCACTCACTGTCTTGCAGATCCTCTCCTTGCTTACACAATCATACATGTTACACATTGGGTCACATATGCAGTGGTGCCTGGAAAATTTGTAAACAGGAGGGTGGCAAGGAATGGCTGAGGCAGATCATGAGAAAGGGTAACTAATACCCCAGTACTCCCCCGCCACCATGCGCCACTACTTCAAACATAGCCCCCCCAGGGGGTTGCACATTCACAGAAGTACTAAACAGGTCCAATCAAAGGCTCTAAGGCAGGTGGCCTTAGAGCTCAGGTACAAGTAGCCTGTGTCCTACTCCAGCCGCCTTCCCATTCCCCGCAGATTTCGGCGCCCCCTGAACCCCTTACCCAGCCTCTGCCCATTGAGAGCCGCCACCTTAAGGCTCTGCTCCTGTAGGTAGAGCTCCCTGGAGCGGCTCCGGCTCCGGACCCCCAGGCACTGCATAGCGCTCCAAAGTGCTCCTACTGCTGAAGAACCAGGTCC
Source organism: Arctocebus calabarensis (assembly GCA_963573935.1). NCBI lineage: Eukaryota > Metazoa > Chordata > Mammalia > Primates > Lorisidae > Arctocebus > Arctocebus calabarensis. The sequence continues at coordinate 28,355 of CAUYON010199280.1, forward strand.
AGACAGTGCAGCGGGCAGAAGCCAGGCAGAGTACAATCGGGTGGTGCCACCGTCCTGGACGGGAGCAGGGGCGGAGTTCAGGAGTGGAAGGGCGGAGCGAGAACTGAAAAGGCGGTGCAGGGACCGAAGAGGAGGGGCCGCGGCGCTAAAGAGAAATCTGGGCAGAGGGGCGGAGCCATCTGGCGAGAGGGCCGGAGCCCCCTGGGGGTGGGGCGAGAGAAGAACCCGGAGCGTGGGGGCGGGGCCAAGGAGGCGGGCCCGGGAGGCGGAGTGAGACAAATCCCTCAACCCGGGAAGCAGATCCTTGGCGAAAGCCTGAGGCCAGAACGCGGCCCGAAGGCGGAGTCAGAGCCAAGTAAGGGAGAAAGGAAGGAAGGCCGAGGAAGCGGAGTTCAGGCTGGGAGTCACTTCGGGAGACCACGTGGAGGCAGAGCCACTCTCAGGTAGCAAACTCTGAGCTGAGCCAATGCCCAGGAGGATCCCTTACAGAAAAGGCGGTGTCCAGGCAGGGAAGGGTGGTGCCTCAGCCTTGAAGGCGGTGTGGGGCGGAGTCCGACCAGGGGCAGAGCCTGATCCTAGAATAGTAACACTACCTCCGAGGCCGGGGAGGGACTTAGGGCAGGGCCTCCGGAGACTGAGCTTTGCCGAGTACCGGTGGGCAGCAGTCTAGTAAAGAACCGAATGGACGGTGCAAGGCGGAACCGGGGACTGAGGCTCGGCCAGACACCGAGACCGCCAAATATTTCACTTCAGTTACTCAACGAATTCGTTGTGACTCAGCTTGCTGTTTGTTGCCTCACTTGTGAACCTCAGGAGGACTGTTTCCGTTTGGCCCACCTGATAATCCCAAAGTTGCAAATGCGGATGGAATTCCTGAAAAAAAGTGCTGATCTTAAAATGAGCCCATTAACTCAGGCTTGCTTTGATGACTAGATGAGAACGACTACAACTTTGTATGAAACTATGCTGCCAAAATACTCGGGAACAGTAGGTCTTTTCATGTACATTACAACTTCCCTTTCATTCACTCAGCATTTAGTTATTGAGCCCCTACTGTGTGCCAAGGTCAGGACACCACCCAGAGGCCTGACACACTCCTCTTTTTCTCTGTCTCTGAATAATGCCTCCATTCGCTTCACTGCCCCTCCAGTCAGCAACATCAACAGTGAGTCACTGGCAAAGCACAGTTTTTGGTACAGACAAGCACAGCAACAATAATAACCTGAAGCACAGAGTGACTTGCCTAAGGTCGCACCACAGAGAATAAATCATAAGCAAATGTGTGATGGTGTAGATAAGCTGAAACATGGATACAGAGAAGCTGTTCTTTGCAGAGGGGGAAGCACAGTGTAAGATGAGCCTGTGTTACAGAGAAACCACACCGCGGTTCTTAACCAGACCAAGGATTCCCCTAAGGACCTGTGGATAGAATCATATCTCAACATAATTAGCTTCCTTTTAATTTTTATGTCTTTTATTTTCTGCATTTAAAAACATGATCCTAAGAAGGCCTATGGCACAGAGAAATTAAGATCAGTGTGGATCAGTGTAGCTGGAACCCCAGGGACAGATAGCATTGGAAAATAACTGAGGTGAGTTGAGCAGCTGGCCACCCCAACTTTCTATCATGGCCCTGGAACTATCATCTCTTGGGGGACTGGCTTTTGGGCAACCTAGACTTCCTATGCCCATTAGTGGGCATTATCTTCACAGCATCTCCTGTGAAATATGCTTGCATCCCATGGATGAGAAAAGAGGCTCAGAAAGGCAAAGGGTTACATAGTAAGTAGAAGCAAAGCTAGTGCCTCTGGGGCAAGATGAAGGCCCTTAACCTTTATAAATTCCAGCTCTTGCAATGGGGCAGGAGGGGTCAGGTATAGGAAAGGTTAGTGGAGGTGTGTTCAGAAAGGGAAAGCCCCTGGGAGATGACATCCTTTGGGGTACATCAGGGGACCTAATGGAGAAGCCTGTCCAGGCCTAGCCAGAATAAAGACAGCAGAGCAAGTGGAGTGGGTGGAGGAGCATGGAGGCTATAGCACCAGTCTGAGAATTTCATAGGCACCAGAAAGAGCCTCTTGGTTCTTGAGTGTAGTTTTGGACATATTTTCCCTGACTAGGAACTACCCTGTGATGCCCCATCATCTTCCAAAGAACTGTAGACAACAGCTCACAAGGCATGGGAATTTGGGGAGAGGGCTCCTGCAGGAACATAGAACTCATGGCTACCAGGCATGTTCTAACTGCTGTACAAATACTACCTAATTCAGTCCTTTCAGCAACCTTATGAGATGGGTAGTTATTATCTCCCCAGTATGCAGATAAGGAAACTGAGTCACAGAGAAGTCAAGGGATTTGTCCAAGATGAAAAAGCCAAGGCTTGAGCAGAGGTATTCCAGAAACTATGTCTGTAATACTATATACACTGCCTCTGCATGTATCTGGGGTGAGGACAGAAGGTGTTCATATCTAGGTGACCATCACCCCTTCCCACCAGGCCAATAAAGGGAATTCAGAGGGCTTCTTTCTCTGCAGCAACCTCCAAATGCCCAAGCCAGAGTCTGGTGCTGCAGCACATGCCCAGTGCAATAGGACCTGCAATGTGAAAGGAAAAAGAGACTCTCCAAAGGAAGAGTAGACAACCTGGAACAGCACAGGGCACAGTGACCAGCCCCTCCTATCACCAGTTCTCTTTGACAGGTTCTTCCTTCTCCACCTGATTTACAGCGCAGACATAAGGCAGTTAAAGGAGGTAGATTTGGGTAATGAGCTAGAAGTGGCAGGGCTTTCAGGTAAAACAGCTTAGGCTCATAGCATTCATGCCAGTCCCTCAGGAAAGGCATTCAGGAGGCTGGTCTCAAATAGGATGAGACAGGACAGCCACGCCATGCCACAGGACTGGGAGGTTCTGATGAGCCTCCATTTGTCTTGCTCCTTGGGAAAGACATGGGGGTGTCCCAGGACAGAAATTGAACAAAGGCACAGATGCTGAGGATGGAGTCTTTTCTAACATGTGTCTGCTGCCATGTCAGAAGCAACCCCAGAGGACTTTGGAGAGATCTGAGTGTGAGGCAGGCAGGGAGGAGGTAGCAATCTGCAGTGTAGACAACACTAGTTAATCGATGGTGAGAGATAAAGCAGAGGTCTCCACTGGGTCCTATGACCTGCCTAGCCTCCCTTCTTGTCAGTCTGGCAAGAACACTAACAGGTGCCTCCAACATAAGGAGAAGGAGCACCAGAAGGGGCCAGGACTCATCTGGTGACTTTGAGGAACATGGATTACTGAAGGAAACAGCTCTGGACACAGACCAAGTTCTCTCTGGGTTGTGTGGATCAGGTCTGGGCCAAATGAGAACCACAAAACACTGGAAGACCTGGTTCGTGGGAACATCCTTGAGTCCTCCTAAGGCGGACTTTGAGTGGAGGGCTCTGCTCTTCACTTTCCCACTTATTATCTCCAAGAATGATTTAGATGGATGCATGATGGGCACTAAAACCTCCAACCTCAAGGATACTAGAAAAGAGAGGGAGGTACAGTTTAGCAGTGATTGATGTGAGAGGGGCAGAGTTTGTTGAGCTGGGAGATGATCTGAAGGACAGGAAGGTAAGGCCCCAAGAGTGAGTGAGCCCCAGGCCTAAAGCAAAGAGGTGCCAAGTTCATGTTGCCCCTTTCCAGTTCCTTCCTCTACAAAGCCTGCCAGAAGGCCTCCCGATTCGGTAACCCAGGCTTCCCTCCTTGCTAAAGGGATAATGAAAGGGCAAGGAGCTGGCCCAGATTCTGCACCCAGATCAGAGGAAACAAAGCTCAGCTGGACAAAGGATGGAGCCGCGCGGGAGACCTGGCTCTGTCCCGCCGGAGGGGTCTGCAGATGGGGAGATCGGACTGCTCTTCCCATCCTGAGCATCATTGACTGTGATTTCTGCGCTTGGCCGTGAAAGCTGCACCGCTCGACCTCGGTCAAACTCGCACACCTTCTTGCCCCACTCCTTATGCTCCTCACCCTGCCACACCCGAGCGGCCTGACGCGGTCCAGGCACGCCTGGGCTTAGGGGATCCTCTAGGGGCGGCCTGGACGGGGTGGGGAGAACTTGGTGGTTCATTGATGTTTCCTTCCCTCCTTGACCCCTCTTCGTGAGCCGGACGGTGGAACCTAGCTTTTCAAAATCGGGAAAAGAGTGAGTCCTCATGGTGGAGGGACGCCTTTAGACGCCCTCTGCCCGCCCCTCGCCCAGGGCCAGATCTGGGGACAAGCCTGGAAACGCCCAGGGTCGTGCCCGGCAATCCCACCCAGGAAGAAGCGGGCTGAGATTTCTCTAAATGGCAAAGAGGCCTAGAGGCTGACCAGGGGAGGCGTTGAGGTGGCCAAAGCGCTGGGGACCCCCGGCCCAGGGTCCGGAACTGCTTTCCCGGAGTCTGTCCCTGCAGGGTCTCCGGCTCGCGCCGGCCCGGCACTCACCATGCAGGGCCAGGAAGTCCCGGCCCGAGTCCATGCCCAACGGGCGGCGCGGCGGGTGGGGGCACCGCGGGACACTAGTGAGCTGCTACAGTGCCGGCAGTCTCGGGTCCGAGCGCAATGCGGTGTAGGAACACGAACGAACAGCTGTGGGAGGAGGCCAGGGTGGGCCCGGGACACCGCCCCGCCCTCCTGGGCCCTCGCCCCCGCCCCCCGGGCCCGCCAACCCGAGTCTCTCCCCGCCCCCTCCTGGGGACACAGGAGGGAGGGCAGAGCTGGGGGCCAGGAAGACCAGCCAACCCTCGCCTGGTCCTGTGGGTGTGCCCCAGCCAGAAATAGCCGGATCCCTCCAGCTTCCTTCACCGCTGCCACCCACGGGCCACGGTCCCTGTCATTACCACGGGCGGCCCGGCCCCACGCCCTGCTTGTGGGCGCCTAGACGGGGCTTGATGGAAAGAGTCCGGTCTTTCTGGAGAAAGGATCCTGTAGAGCCCGACACACTGCCAGGCTGCTGCGTTAGGCAGACGCGGCGTCCAGCCGCAGCTCCCCTGATATCCGGTGTCTGATTTCCCTTCTGCGAAGCCAGTGCACAGGCACGGATTAGGAGGTCTTCAGAGAGCAATACTCATACCTTGCTCGGAGAAGGGTCCTCTCCCCTCTCCCTGGGAGATTTCTAACACTAGGGGCGTCTTTGGTGGGGGATTAGAACGGAAGCAGCAGGCAAGTGCAAGGAGCTCAACTTTGAGCTCCTCACACCCCAAACCCTGGATAATTTGTGCAGCCAAGGAGGAAGACCCCCAGGGTTTCTTCTTCAGGTAGCCTCCCAAGGGTCTGTGTGGGCAAGGGAACCCTGTATGGATTGCCCCTCAACTCTGGGGACCCAGAAATCCTCTTTATAGGTTACCCAGAGGAACTTTCTCATCTCACTGCCAGGGAAGTTCTGCAGATCTTGCTGCCCATCCTTGCTTTGGAGAACCCCTTGGGACAACTGGGTCCTAGGTGTGAGTGAGCCTCTGGGCCTCCCTGGATGGAGAGTTTATAGGCTCCCCCAGTAAAGTCACCCCAGTCTCCTGGGCTGATAAAGCAATGGGAGAGTCTGGCAGTAAGCTGGCTGGACTCCTCATGGAGGAGGAGGCCTGGCTCACCCCAACCCCTCCTTTTCTGGGCACCACTGGGCCTAGTGGCTATGAATGAAGGATGTGAAACAGTTGGACAGCAGTCTTTCAATTCTAAGAGTGGGTCAGGACTTTGGGGCTTTGGAGACCCCCCTAGTCTACTTGGCCCCCTCTACACAGAAGGCCCTAGCTCTTTACCTGCTACTTAGCTCCTGTCCTGTCCTCTGCCCTGGGCAGGCCTGTCAGAGCCCTCCTTGGTTTTTCCCTTCCACTTAGGGTCATACTCCATGTTTGCTGAGGAATGGGGAGGGCCACACCAGCAGGACTCACTTTGGACCTCCACCTTGGACAGAGGGGATTAGGGGTTCCCTACTTTGCCATCTAGGGGCCTCCGCAGGCCTCAGGGCTACCACCTAGACTTACAACACCTCCAGGACCTGCAAGCCCCTCTTCTTGGCAAGCTAGACCTCCTCAAGCCTGGCTCCTCTTCCTAAGCAAAAACACAATGAAATTCTGACACCAGTGGTTGAGATACTTTCATCTCAATTATCACTCGTATTTGTTCACGTTGTCTCCAAGCTCTGAGCCCTAAACCAGGGCATTATTTGAGACCTTGCCTCTCCCCTGCCCCAGTTTCCATAGTGGGGGCTTTAGTCAGGCTGTTTCTTTGCACACCCCAAGCCCACTTCACATAAGCCCTCCTCTGGCCTCTGGTACAGGGTATAGGAACTTTAGCTGCCTCCCTGGCCCGGCATTCTTGGGCATGATGGATACAGCTGACTCAGAGCTGGCACAGGCTACTAGGTTCTGCCAGAAACAAGGGCTGGGCCTCTCTGTGCTCAGAGAAACCTGGCTGCTGCTCTGACCTGCCAGCCAGCTCTCACTCCAGCCCCCTCCTATCTCACACAGGCTGGGAGCTACTCTGCTGTTTCTGCTGGGTATAATCCTGTGCAGAATAACTGTACATCTGTATGTGGAAGGGCTAAAGGAGGCATAGCAAGAGGTTTTATGCCCAATCACAAAGTTGCTGGCTTCTATTTCCTCTGCCTTCAACTCCAGGACCTTCTGTGGGCCTAGCCCTGGTCAGGTGCCTAGATTACTGTCCTCAAAGCCCAGTTCTCAGTTGTCTCTGCAAGAGGCCCTGAGATCCAGTTACTCATTGGGCTGTGTGGCAGGCTTAGTTTGGGTGCACAAAGGGCCCCTGCATGCCCAAAGACTAGTTCGCTAATGGATTTTTAGGCATCTCACCAAACATGGCCATCCCCAATCTTCAGTATCTGTTAGAGGGTGGGTGTGAGGGGTGGGGCTCTGGGATGACTGGAGACAGGGAAGAGAGGCCTAGTGTTAGTGTTAGTGCCTGCCCCCACACCACCAGTCTCTCTGGATGCCTGGGGAAGGGGGACTACCAACATAAGAATGCCAACTTTCAGGATGGTCAGGTTCCAGGAGAGCCTCAGGGCTGGCCCTATCTACCCCTCCCCCATGACACTCAAATCTAGACAAGCCTAAATAGATGAGGTAGATCAGATTTATTCTGCACCCCTTCCTGTCCTTAGAGCCCTTCCAAGCAAGGTCCTAGATGAAGGGGCTGCTTAAATCTTTATAGTTTTCTATGAGACTTTGAATAAGTAACCTATCTAAGGTCTATATTTAAGAGCTGTAATTATCTTTAGAATTGGCTGAAACAATAGATGTCAAGCACAGAGTGTAAGTATCTTCTAGAACAGTGGTTTTCAACTTTCCTAATGCCGTGACCCTTTAATACAGTTCCTCATGTTGTGGGGACCCCCAACCATAAAATTATTTTTGTTGCTACTTCATAACTATAATTTTGCTACTGTTATGAATCGTAAAGTAAATATCTGATATGCAGGATGGTCTTAGGTGACCCCTGTGAAAGGGTCATTCAATCCCCAGAGGGGTCGCAACGCACAGGTTGAGAACCACTAGAAGGACACAAACTGAAATCCCATCTTCCCACAGCCATCCTCTGACTGGCCTTTTCTATAGATCCTGGGACCTACAGAGTCCAGCCTGAGGCTGTTAGTCTAAGGGCATGCTCTTGTTGCTTTCAAGGGCTGGAAAACCCTATCTGAGTTTCTTCCAAAGTCCAGATACATCAGGAGAAAAAGTGAAGGCTCCCCCACCAAAGAAGAAGTTAGAAGAAATCTGGGGTACTTACGTCATGTGGGGTCAGGTCCTCAGGTTCTGGCTGTGCAGGAGTGCAGGATGCCATGATGGACTACGAGGTTGGTGAGCCTATTAGTAGTCCATGATAGTACAGGATTATATAATGTTACTTTCCCATAGTTGTCTTTGTGGGATTTTATTGTATATTCATTTGTGAATATAATTGAAATGTTTATTTCACTATAGACTAAATCCCAATGCTCACCCCCATCCCATAGGCAGAGTGTAGTGCTTGGTGATGGGGGGACAGTCAGGAGACTTGTCCTCAGACCCTTATCTGAGGGAGGAGGCACACTTAAGAAGGGTGTGAACTGAAGAAGATAGTTGAAACCTCCATTTGAAAACTGTTCTGCTATTTCACTTGCACACAACCAGTATTTATTGAACAGATACTGTGTACAGGAACTGTGCTAGGGGAATTGTCAGTGAAAAAAGCACACCAAACATACTGCCCTCCTGGAGCTTAAATACTAAGGGAAAGAAAAGAGACACTATCATGAACATAAGAAGTGAACTGTATAGTATTAGAAGATCATAAGGAAAATGAAAAAAGTAGGGCAAGAGTATTCAGGAAGGGGACAGAGTTAAACTTTAAGTAGAGTAATCAAACTGGATTTTATGGGGAACGTGACAGTTGAGCAAAGACTTGGGAGTGAGCCATTTAGAGATATTTGGGGCAGAGGATTCCTGAGGCAGGAGTGAGTCCACTATGCTGGAGGACCAGCAAGGAAACCAGTATGGCTGAGGCTGAGAGAGCAAGGGGAAGTAATAGAAGACTCAGAGGTAAAAACACTAGGTTCTGCAGGACTTATAAGGGCTTCCACTTTTATTCTGGGAGAAATGGGGGAGGATTTGGAAGGCTTCAGGCTGAGGAGGGACATGATCTGATTCATGGTGTAGGAAAATCCTTCTGGCTGCTGGAAGGAGAAGTTACATAGAAGGTCAGGGCTGATGCAGGGAGCTCAGCGAGGAGATTCTTGAAATAAATAATTGAGGTCGGAGTAGATGGTGGTTCAGATCTCAGTGACAAGAGTGGAGGTCATGAAAAGTGGTAGGATTCCAGATCCATTTTGAAGATAGAGCCAATAGAATTTACTGATGGGGACTATGAGAGGAGTCAAGGAGGGCTCCAAACTTGAGGCTGGGACAAATGGAAGGACAAAGTGCCCATTAACCAAAATGGGGGAGCCAAGGAGCTGCCAGCATTCTATTTTGGGCATATTAAGTTTGAGGTGCCTCCAGAAATCCAAGGTGATATGTCAGGTGCACAATGGCTGTACAAGTCTGGAGTTCAGGAGGGAAATGTGGGATAGGGATAAAATTTGGGATATGATTCAAAATATGTTTAAAATGTCTATGAGCTCTCATTTAATACAGATGGGATTATACTTTGGTGTAATTTTTCTGGAGGACAAGTTGGCAGTATCTCAAAAAATAAAATGTACCTACCCTTGGCCAAGCAATACTATGATGTTATACCAGAGACACATTATGCTTTCTGCAAAGTATGCACAAATATGAACAAGGTTGCTCATTATGTCAAAAAAGAAAAAAGTTGCTACAGAACACAGTCTAAGTGACAAAAATCAAATGGCATGATAATAGCAATGCATAACATGACTGCATATATGTTTTTTCTAATTAAAAAGATGGCTTTGTAAAGGCAAGAAAAATAGCTGGAAGAATATAGAAATTAATAATCTGGGTGAAAGAACTAAGAGGAGAACACTTTTTATTCTTCATATATTGCTTTAATTTTTTTATCATAATGATATAGAACTTTTGATTTTTAAAAATAACATAATTTTCTTTTTCTTGAGACATAGCCTCAAGCTGTTGCCCTGGGTTGAGTGCCATGGCATCATAGCTCACAGCAATCTCCAACTCTTGGGCTCAAGCTATTCTTTTGTTTTAGCCTCCCAAGTTGCTGGACTACAGGTGCCCGCCACAGCGCCCGGCTATTTTTTGGTTGCAGCCATCATTGTTGTTTGGCAGGCCTGGGCTGGATTCAAACCTGCCACCTTAGGTGTATGTGGCTGGTGCCTTAGCTGCTTGAACCACAGGCGCCGAGCCAAAAAATAATGTAATTTTCAAAGGCCAGAAATGTTTGTGGGAACCCAGAGATAAAAAGCAAAAATGTGGTCAGTAGAACCGGTTATAAAATGAAAAAGGCAGCTTACCAGGAATTCTATTAGTGCTGGTGAAGTCTCCGTGAGAAGGGTTTTGCAGAGTAGTTCCAAAGATGACCTGAGTCCTTTGTTAATGGTGCAAGGTCGGAGCCATACATGCATTCAGCTAGCTAGAGAGCAAACAGAAAGTGAATGCCAGCATGGCAGAATCAGAAATGAATCTAGTTTATCAGGCAGAGAGATACTGATAGAGGAAGGACCTGAGGGTGGGGCTAGGGGATGCACAGAAGAAGGGAGAAAGCAGGTAAGACAGTATGCCAGTCAGAAGGAAGGGGCAGCATCAACACATGATGCTGAGAGCTCAAAGAAGATGAGTTCTGATGAAGTCATCATCAGAACTGGCAGAACATGGCTGTTGCCTCTGGACTGCAGTGTTGCTGCTAACCTTAGCCTGAAGCATACCAGCTGAGTGGAGGGGATTGGAGCAAGGGGTGGGAAAGGTCAGGAAAAGGCAGTGGAAAAGAGAGCATGGGCCCTCCTGAACACACAATCCAGGGTTGGGGCCCTGGCTTCCCAGCGCTCAAACAGAAAAGGTACTAAAAAGGACAGATGAGGGAGCCAGACCTAACTAAGAGAAGTGGAAGTGGCCCAGGTCTGTGAGCAAGCATCTTGGGATTCATCTCAGGAATTGTTTTCAGGCTGTAAGGCAAACAAACTCTCCCCAAGGAGAAGAAGGTGGTTAGTTGTATTGCCTGTGAGCAGAAACCATAGTGTACCAAAGGCGATGGTCAATGTTACCTGAAGCTGCCTCCTAGACAACTGCAGTCCTCTTCCCCATCTCAGTGGATGATAGCACACACAGGATACCTGGGAGTCATTCTTGGCTCCTCTTTCTCACCTCCCATTATCTACCAGCAAGTCTTATCACTTCCACCTTTTAGATCCACCTCCAGCCCATTTCCCTTTCATCCAAGCTCCCTTCACCTCTTTCCTAGCCTTTCCACTCATTTTCCTAATTAACCTGATTTCTCTAGCCCCCCAGCTATTCTCACAGCAAAACATTGTAACAGCAGCATGATCATGACATGCCCCAGTTTTAGACCCTTGATGGCCTCCCTTCTGTCCTCAGAATAAAGGCCAAAGTCTTTAATGTGGCCTACAAACCCATTTATGATCTGGCCTGTCGTTGTTGTTTGGCGGGCCTGGTGTAAGTGGCTGTTGCCTTAGCCGCTTGAGCCACAGGCGCCGAGCCAAAAAATAACATAATTTTCAAAGGCCAAAAATGTGTGTGGGAACCCAGAGATAAAAAACAAAATGTTTTCAGTTTCAATCCTCTGCCCTCATACTTTTTTTTTTTTTAGACAGAGTCTCATTTTGTTACCAGTGCGGTGGCATCACAGCTTACAGCAACATCCAGCTCTTAGACTTAGGCGATTCTCTTGTCTCAGCCTCCCAAGAAGTTGGGACTACAGGCCCCCAGCACAACATCTGGCTTTCTTTTTGTTGTTGTTGCAGGTTGGCCGGGGCTGGGTTTGAACCTGCCACCCTCAGGATATAGGGCCGGCGCCCTACTCACTGAGCCACAGGCACCACCCTGCCCTCATACTCTTTTCATTTTTTAAAATACATAATTTGAAGAAGTTTTTCTGAGCCGAATAGTGTGACCAGCCTAGAGCATATGGCCTCGAGAAGTCTTGAGAAAATATGCTTGCAGTAGCCACTCCTGAATTTCTTAGTCCCTCCCTCTCTCCCAGTTTTTGTATACCTGTGTCCTTTGCATGGTGTGCCCTTTTTCCTTCTCCCCAGGTTACTCCTTATTCTTCTAACTTAAAAAATGAAACAAACCTGAGGTATAGTTTACATACAGTAAAATTCATCCTTTATTCATCCTAAACCACACAGTCTTGTGAGGTTTAACAAACCCATACCATCACAACCAAGATAGGGAATAATTCCATCACCTTTAATCTCTCATGCCACTTTACAGCCAACACTAGTTCCCAGTCCCCAGTTTCTGAAAATCACTTATCTGTTTTTTGTCATACATTTTATTGAATGTCCTATAAATGGAATCATTCAGCATGTATGTAGCCCTTTGGGACTGGTTTTTTGTAGCAAGCATAATGCATTTGAGATTCATCTATCCTGCTGTGTGTATCAACATCTATTTCCTCTTTAATGCAGAGTAGTATCTTGTTGTATAGATATACTACAATTTATCCATTTACCAGTACATAGGACATCATAGTGTTTTCCAGTTTTTGACAGTTGTGAATAAAGTTGCCATAAACATTTGTGTGCACTAAGTTTTCATTTCATTTGAGGAAATACCTAGGTGCTGTTTTGTGTAACTTTATAAGTAAGAAACTACTAAACTGTTTTCCAGAGTTGCTGTACGAATTTACATTTCCAACCACAATATGAGAATTCCAGTTGCTCCACATTCTCACCAGCAGTTGTTTGGTCTATTTACTAAAGTAATTTATTATTATTATTTTGCCATTCTACTAAGTACATAGTGGTACATTACTGTGGTTTTAATTTCCACTTCCTTGATGACTAGTGATATTGAGTCTACTCATTCTTTTGAATCTCTGCTTGGTCTTCATTTGTTCCAAGAAGTAATGGCTCACCCTACAGTCTAAGTTCCTGTCCTCTGTGGTTCCATGACAATCAACATTTAGCTTCTTCACCTTGGCCTTAACCCACTCAACCACAGTTGTTTTACTGTTCCCTCCCTACCCACCGCTCTCTCTCCCTCACGCACGTGTGCGCACACACCCCTGTGTGCCCCTGAAGGCAGAAGCAGAATCTTAGTTCCTTTGGTATCTTTAGCTCCCAGCACAGATCTGAAACACAATCTCCATACGATAAATATTAAATGAGTGAATAAACAACTGCTAAACAAATTGGATGAATGAACGTAGGTTAGGCACAAGATTTTGTAATCGAACTGGCCTGGCTGTGTCAATTAACCCTTTCTCCATCCGTGCCTCACACTTAGTAAACTTGCCTTCAAAACCGCGGTAGAGAGTACACGAATATTTATGTTGACGCCACTGATGACGCGATCCAAAAGGAAGGCCCGGGAGGAAGGGAGGAGCCGGAAGCAGAACTGCGGCAGGGAGTTAGCGGCGCCTCAGTTGCCATGGAGACCAGAAGGTCTGGGAAAGGGTCTGCCCAGGCCTCGCCCTACGAGTACGTGGAGACTACGTGGGCGTCAACCTCGCGTTCAGCTGGGTCCAGTAGCCTCAGCAAGCCCTCCGGTGCCTACTCCGAGGGGTACTACTATAGCTTCGCTAGCAGGCCCAGCCGCTTCGCGCCGTGCTCCGAGCCGCAGCTGCTTCGCCTGCGCCCGTCCTCGCGGCGCACCCAAGACATCTCCCACTTGCTCACCGGCGTCTTCCGCAACTTGTACTCGGCCGAGGTAATCGGCGAGGACTTGAGCACAAGCCTGATCAAGGCCCGCGGCGGCGAGAATGCTGTCCACCAGGCGTTCGTGGATGAGCTGCAGCAGGTAACGCGGCCCCGGAGCCCCGCGCTGCGGTTGTTGCGGGGAACCCAGGGCGCGTCCGCAGGACGCAGCTGCGCTGGACGCGTGTTGGCATCTGTGAAGGCCAGGCTCTGTCTCGGCCTCCAGGGATGCAGCTGGGAAAGAGCAGATCAAGTTCATGCTCCAGTGGATCGTGCTCGAGTGGAAGGACTCTGTATTCACACACGTATCTGTAACATTATGTATGGTTCTCCACACATACACACACACACTAGATATTGCATATATAATTAAGGGAAACAGCTGGGGCAGACAGCTGAATCGTTTTTTTCTGGAGGTGATAAAACTGAAAGTCATCCCCTTTTGGGGTGTTTTGTATCACAAACCACAACCATGACTGAGACATTCATGCCCAGAAACAAACCACAACCATGACTGAGACATTCATGCCCAGATTTTAGAAAGCGCCCAGATTTTAGAAAGCATGCCCGATCTCTGGGACATCAACTCTTTGCTTCCTTTTCTGTACACGGAGGAAACCAGCGGACTTGGGTCCTCTATGGAGATGTGCATCCCACTCCAGACCTTCATTTAACACATTTGTTGTTGAATGTCTACTTTATGTGCTGTATTCTCTTCTGGGCTGTGGGATTCAGCTTTTTCCCATTCATATATAGTAGTATATAGTATATAGTAGTACTGTAATAACAACAACTTGTCCTCTGTATCTTACTATCTAACCGGGAGTAGATAACATTAACAAAATGCATATCTATATAATATGTGAGATACTGATGGGGCAAGTCTCAGTCCCTCCCTGGGTTATAGGCTTCTTGAAATCCAGCCAGGGCCATGGCTGTAACCTTCTGCACTGTTCCTCCTGGCCTTACTATATACTCTCTGCTAAGATTTCAGCCTACCCAGGCCACACCTTGTCCTTGAACTTCTAACTCACAATCCTGTCATTCACATGAGCCAGAATATGTGGAGCATTATAAACCTATAAACCCAATGGCTGGTCATCCAGTTCATTAGATTCAACCTCCATAATATCTCTTCCATGAGTAGCCACTATACCAGGGTCTGAACTGGCACATAGAGACTCTTCTTTTTGGAAAAAAAAAGATTTGAATTTATTTGAAAATAAGGTTAATATATGTTCACTACAAAAATTTCAGAATGCAGAAAACCTTAAAGAGTAATCCTATAGGAAAATAACTTAGCCAAGAACTTTATCAATTATGATATATCTGCTGTGGAATACTATGAAGTTGTTTAAAAAATGAATTATACCTATATTACAGACAACTGGTGGCCAGCAACTCAGCATATAGACTCATGTCTGTTAGAGTTTTTCTTATAAATTGAGGTGCATTCTGGTTGGGTGCATAAATATTAATAATTGAAATCTCATTATATTGAGTGGTACCCTTAACAAATATGAAATGTCCATCTTTATCCTTCTTTACTTTCGTTGGTTTAAAGCCTATTGTATCTGCAATAAGATTGCAACACCTGCTTTTTTCTGTTTTCCATTTGCCTGGAATACAGATGACCATCCCTTCACCTTGAGTCTAAGGTTATCTTTTGAGCTAAGGTGAGATTCTTGTATACAACAGATATCTGGCCTGAGTTTTTGT
>CAUYON010199285.1:0-10032 GCA_963573935.1 Arctocebus calabarensis
ATTGCACACTGTGTCCCATAAATATTATGTGTGCAATTATGTCATTGAAAGATAAGTATCTTGGCTCGGCGCCTGTGGCTCAACAGGCTAAGGCGCCAGCCACGTACACCTGAGCTGGCAGGTTCAAATCCAGCCTGGGCCCGCCAAACAACAATGACGGCTGCAACCAAAAAAAAAAAAAAAATGGCCGGGCGTTGTGGCGGGCGCCTGTACTCCCAGCTACTTGGGAGGTGGAGGCAGGAGACTCGCTTGAGCCCCGGAATTGGAGGTTGCTATGAACTGTGATGCCACAGCACTCCATCCAGGGTGACAGCTTGAGGCTCTGTCTCAAAAAAAAAGATAGGTATCTGCCAAATTATTTGAAGAAACACACACTCAAAACAAAGCAAAAAACTGCAGAAATCTGACTATAATTTGTGATTGTATTAATGACAATATTCTGGCTATAATATTGTATTAGAGTTTTGCAAAACACTACTGTCAGGGGAAACTGGGTAAAGGATATACGTGATCTGTATTATTTCTTACAAGTGCATGTGAAAATGCAGTTATGTTAATAAAATTTCAATTAAAACGAAAAGAAAACAAAGCAAAAGATTTTTAAAGCTAAAAGACAGTATAAAATGATATATTATAGAAACAAAGTCGAACAAGTCATATTAATTGATGTAAACAAGCAAAAGTTATGTGTTAAGACAAAAAGATCTTCAGATAGGCTCACAAATGAAACCCAACTTTATACTATATTATAGAAACATACCTAAAATAAATTAACACTCTTACTCTCTTCCCATCCCCTTTTAGTACATGTTGTTTTATTTTTCATTGTTGAGATTTATAACATGTACATTTCATTCTATAACCTTTGTTTCATAAGTATGTATTTCCAGCTCTGTGTTTAAGTCGGCATTGCAAATAACACTTCCAAACAGCATTTGTAGCTTTTATTTTTATTCTCCTCTGGATTCTATTTCTATTATTAGCATACTTTTTCAAGAAAGCCTTATATAATAATAACAACAACAACAATGATAACAGTACAAAGTGTTTTTTTTTTTTTTGGAGACAGAGTCTTACTTTGTCACCCTCAGTAGAATACTGTGGTGTCATAGCTCACAACAACCTCAAACTCTTGGGCTCAAGCAATTGTCTTGCCTCAGCCTCTCAAGTAGCTGGGACTATAGGCAACTGCCACAATGCCTGGCTATTTTTAGAGATGAGGTCTCGCTCTTGCTCAGGCTGGTCACGAACCTGTGAGCTCAGGAAATCAATCCACCTGCCTTGGCCTCCAGAGTACTAGGATTATAGGCATGCGCCACCCTGCTTGGCCAAAACATTTTAACATTTGTTCAGCCCTTGCTATGTGCTGAGAACTGTGCCCAGCCACTTTAAATTTTCTCATTTTGCTCTCAAAACAATCCTATATCTTGAACTATTTTTATCCCTATTTTATAACTTCTTATTCCTTAAACACTGTAATTTTGCTTTCTTCTAGCATCTACATCTAAAATTGTATATCCTCTCCCCAAACAGCATTAAATTCTATTGTCAAAATGTACAAGGTTATTACAAGGCTGGACAATTAAATTCAAAAACTCATTCTAGAAAAAGTGCTATATACCTCACTGGTGAATATCACTGGTGAATGTCCCTTAGAGGAAGCCGTGCACCAACTCCAGCGCCTAGTCCACTCTTCAAAGCAATTTTGAGGAGAATGGCCATCAGAGCTGTCATTGTATGAGGTCAGACAATTAAGTTCACCAGCTCATCCTGGGAAAAGGGCTACATAGCTTATTGTCGAATATCACTATGGTCACCAGATGGCCATGGCTAGTACCTCAAAGGTGACTGTAGTGATATTCAGCAATGAGATGTGCAGCACTTTTTCTAGGACAAGTCTGCAAACTTAATTGACCTCTTATACTAAAGACAATGACTTTACTTGAACTTAGCAAAGAAAAGACTCTACCACCCTTAGAGGAAAATGGGGGGGAGCTTAAAAATAACAGTAGCATTTTGTTCCACCACATTTGGGAATCACAGAATGATCCCTGAAAATTTGACTTCAGAACATTTATTTACCGAACAATAAAAGAAGAGATTGAAGAGGAAGCTTGGGGCTGGGAGCAAGGTGTTTTATTACATGGATAAAATGTAAGCGTAGCCAAGCAAAGAATCATACCGTGACTTTAAGGTACGTAAGCCATGTAAGAAAGGAACAAGAAGGTTTGCTTTTCTGAAAGTATAACTCTGAAGGAAAATGCTGAAAAATATTGTTTTTAAAATTATTGGTTGTTGGAATTATCCTCAAATCCTGAAGGTTATATATTTCCCCAGTTGGAGTAGTGATGAAGATAAAAGAACAAAATTCATATGTGTGGATTACTATGTTCATAATCAATTGCATATTTCTGTACAATTTCTAGAGTATTTGAAGATCAAATAATTACTTTCCCCTTTTTCTTTCCTTTAAAATACTAGTTATGGTAAATTTCTTCTTCTTACTTGTTCCCACCTCTCACTATTATAAGTGGGTATGTAGGTGGCAGTTAAATTTATCATTCATTCCATAGGTTAAATACTGGAATCATGAAAAATTACAGGAGAAATGGGCATTACCTGGACATTGCAATCTCCAAGATCAACTGATGGCTCTGAAAATGAAAGCAGTAAAGCATAATAACTAAGAACAATGGACTTAAAAAAATGGACTTGGAAGTCGTATGGCTTAGGTTCAAATCCTTACTCTGCCACATTTCCTGTGTGCCTTTGAGGATTAAATGAAGTAATATGTGTACAGATGAAGTACTTAGTAAAATGCCTGCCACACATATATGTGCCCAAGGAAAAAAAAATTTTTTTCTATTTTTATTTTTTTGTTGAGACAGAGGTTTTGTCACCCTGGGTAGAGTGCGGTGGCGTCACAGCTCACAGTGACCTCAAACTCTTGGGCTCAAGCAATTCTCTTACATCAGCCTCCCAAGCTGCTAGGACTACAGGCATCTGCCACAATGCCTGGTTATTATTATTTTTTTTTGGTTGTTGTTGTAGTTGTCATTGTTGTTTGGCAGGCCTGGGTTGGATTAGAATCCACCAGTCTCAGTGTATGTGGCTCGCGCCCTAACCGCTTGAGCTATAGGCGCCGAGCCCCAAGAAAAAAATTTTAATGATCCCATGCTTTTACTGATATCTCAAGATGTTGAATATGACTTGGTATTGGCTCCTTGGGAGCTGTTCATGTTATCCCATGAGTACAGCAAGTGTCTGGAGCAGGCATTTCAATGTGTTATGATTCTGTCTCCAACATTCAACAGTGTAAAAACATTAGTTTTCTTTTCTTTCTTTTTTTTTTTTTTTTAGGATTTCATTCTTCAGCTTAAACAGTAGAAGGCAATGCTTTATTATATACTAGTGATACTCGGCCACAGTTGAGAACAAAACTAATCCAAAATGTCAGGCCCAAGACAAAGGACGAATAGGGACTGTTTTGGTGTGAGTAAGGTGGGTCTCTCAGGGGTGGTCTTGGTAATCAGATAGCATGATGCCTTAGATCCACTGAAAGGCAAATTCTAGACAGTAGCACGCAGTCCCACAGCTTGTAGCAGTGTCCTTAACCTCTGGCATTCTATGTATCTGCTCTTGTGACCTTCATGTGTGTGCAACCAAGCGGTTTACTTGGACTTCTGCCTCATCTTTCTTCTTTTATGCTTCAGGCCATACATTCACTTCTTCCTCCACTTGGGTCTCATGGTATGGAGGTTTCTAGAAAGATGGCCTTAAGGCTGAGAGAAAGAAATATTTGCCTGCCTTCCTTCCTTCCTTCCTTCCTTCCTTCCTTCCTTCCTTCTTTCTTTCTTTCTTTCTTTCTTTCTTTCTTTCTTTCTTTTTTTTATAGACAGAGTCTTACTATGTCACTCTTGGTAGAGTGCCGTGGTGTCACAGCTCACAGCAACCTCAAACTTTTGGGCTCAAGCAATTCTCTTGCCTCAGCCTCCCAAGTAGCTGTGACTACAGGTGCCCGCCACAACGCTTGGCTATTTTTTGTTGCAGTTGTCATTGTTGGTTAACTGGCCCGGGCCAGGTTCTGAACCCGCCACTTTCGGTGTATGTGGCTGGTACTGTAGCCACTGTGCTACAGGTTCCAAGCCAAACATTAGTTTTCTTAATGACAAGGCACAACATAAAGCAACTCACCTTTCATTTTGGATGGAATATCCCCAAATACCCCAGATCTCAACATACCTCATCCATTCAAGAATTTCTCGCAAGTGAAAAACTACATTTTCACAGAAGTTATCCCATTGCTTCGTTTTTACAAAACACCCAGTGTACTTTGATTTTTAGCTCTCCAGAACTTTTAGTGTGAGGCCATCATTCTTGCAAAGAAGCATACTGTCCTTTGGTATGAAGATGGGATCAGGGATGCTGCAGAGTTCAAAGTCCTATATGCTTATGGGGCCCCCAGGCTCCGCTCTTGACCCATCAGCCCTCTGGGTTCATCAGCCTCTGGCTTAGTTTTTCTGTCTGTGAAATGCAGCAAGGTTGGTATGTGAAAAGGGGGGCAAGAAAAAAGATGGAGAAAGATCTTGAATGCATGGAGAGTCATAACCAAATGGGATATCCAGTGGTGCAAAGAATGACAAGTGCCTTGGATGTCAGCTGCAGCACAAATAGGGTCCATGCTGTACTTAAAAACTGGCATTCTCAGCAGATTGAGTCTGTTTTCATTCAGTTTAAAAAAGTGGCGGTGGGGGTGGGGGTGGTAAGGAACAACCAAATAGATGAAAAAAGAAACCATTTTATTCCCTTTTATATGCAGCTTCTGGAACCCACTCAAGTGGCAAGACATCCTATTTTAAGGAAGAGAAATGCATTTCATTACTTGGTAATAATCTGGATTGGCTATTTATTAACATCTATTTCAACATCACAGGCATCTCATGTAATGACGGGAGAGGTTGATCAACATTTACGGAGAAACATTTAAGAACTTCCATAAATTTGTGTTTCCTATGCAGAGCACTGACAGTCCGGAGATGTAATGACGATAATGAAATCTGGGTTTAGGAATTCCTTTGAAATTGGTCCAGGCTTGTCAGTGCCTTTGAAAAGCATATGGCCACAGGCAGCAATGATAATAAAAACCCAAGGAAGCACAGCTCAATCACGGGGTTGCTTTTTCTCCCCCTTGCTGCCTTTGTTATCCGTCCATTATATGCGCTCCGGGCCATTGGCAGGAAGTCTGTTAATGCCAACGTGAGGAGTTTCTGGTGCATTATTATAGCAGGCAACATAATTGGTTTTTTCTCCTTTAAAAAAGATTTTGGCAAGATACCTGAGACTCTGGAATGGGCCGCCAGCTCTCAGTAGGATTCCAGATGGCTGAGATTCCGGCTCCTGATGCCCTGATATCTCCCTCCCTCCTCTCTTAGATATTTTCATTTGTGCTCTTCTCAGAGATAAATATTTTTATGTCAACCAGCCTCAAAAGAGGTCATTATTTAAGGCTTCTGGATGAACCTTGAGGTGAATAAGCTCATTCACCCACACTTGTGAACCTCAGCCTTCTCGTCCCCCCCTCCACACTCACCTCACCCTTTCAGCATCCTCCTCCCCTCCCTCTCCTGCTGAGGTGTCCTGTGCAGACCTGACCTACTAATGCTCCCTTTCTTCCCCTCATTTAATGGACTGATCCCTAATAGGAGCTCAAGCATTCACAGAGCGATGTACGAGCTGCTCTGTGATTCCCCTGACCTCTGGGTAACTGCCCTTCCCTGGGTGCTGTAGCTTCCTGTGTTGTCCCCTATCATAGGAGTACAATGCAGTGGTTATGTGCACAGACTTCACACAGAACTCCCGGTCCAACTCCTGGCTCTGCCTCTTGCCAACTGTGTGACTTGGGATGAGTTATTAATACTTAACCTCTCTAAGGTTCTGTTCCCTCATCTGAAAACTAGGAACACTAAAGTTACCTTGGTAGGATTATTGTGACAACTGAACAAGATAAAGCCTGTGATACTCTCAGCCTACTACCCTCCCTGAACAATTGGCTATTGTCATTGTTACCATAGCAGTTTATTTCAACTGACAGAAGGATGTCTCCCATTCTGGACTATAAGCTCTTTGAGAGTAGGAACTACATCTTTGTTATCTCTGAATTGTTTTGTTTGGAGACAGAGTATCACTTGTTGTCCCAGGCTGCTAGAGTGCTGTGGAATCAGCTTAGCTCACAGAAACCTCGAACTCCTGGGTTCAAGGATCCTCCTGCCTCAGCCTCCCAAGTAGCTGGGTGTGCAGGCACCCACCACAGTGCCTTGCTAATTTGTCTGTTTTTAGTAGGGACGATCGCTCTTGTTCATGTTGATCTAGAACTTCTGAGCTCAAGAAATCCTCCTGCCTCAGCTACCCAGAGTACCAGGATTACAGGCATGAGCCACATGTGTCCTGTTATCTCTGATTCTTAATTTCTAACACACCAGAGAGCAATATATTCTGCCTCAAAGAGTATTTATATGTTTAAATGGTGTTGTTGCAGAGACTGTACCCTAAATAAAAGGAGTTGCTTTTTATCGGGGGAAAGTGCTGTTTTGTATAAAGCAGGGGCATTTCCACCCCTCCCCCATATGCCCATCTCTGCCTTTCAGGGAAGAAATGCTACATTACTAGTCGTCTCTGAGGGAGGAGGAACGGCGCAAAGCCATGGGCATTCCTGCACCATGTTTTACTGGTGGGCAGAGTGATCATTTTTACGATGAGAGAGATGAGAGTTTGGACTCCACTCTCTTTCGCACTCTGCCTCCATGCAGTGAGCAGAGCAGGCTTGGCCATCCTTTTGGGCAAACTCGCTGGTTCTAGTTTCTCTGCCCGGGCCTGCGGGGGGAAGAGGAGTGGGTAAGGGCTCAACTAGCCTCTCAGAAGAGAGATTATAGGAAGCACATTCTAGGCTTTCAGAACTAACCCTTGTGCTCCAACTCAAAGAAGCTCTGCTTCTAGCCAGTGGCATCTACTTGTGCATCTACTTAATAAAGTGATGCTGTGTTTCCCACCTCTGCGTAGAGCTAAGGGAACCCTGAAATGGAGAAGGGACATATGTTTTGATTCAGACACCAATATCACAAATCAAAACAGAAGGTACGTAGGCTAGACCATACCTGACCCCTGCCAGGGACCACGGTGAGGATGGCAACCCTGATCCAAGCACTCCCGAGACATTCTGAGAGGGTACTTGAGATGGGCCAGAGCAGAAGAGCTTTTCTTCTTACTCTCTCTGCTTCTGTTAAATCATTTATGATGAGCACATATAGCTTCTACAATAAAAAAAAAAAGGTGTCCGAAAGAAAACAGGCATGAAGCCCAGCTTGACAGCAGTAGGAGTCAGGGCTAAGCAACCACCTCTTCCTCCCTTTTTCTTTGAGTCCTACTTCAAATGTCCTTTGTTTCACATTCTATCTCCCCCATGGAGCCACACTGTCTTCTCCCCAACATCCCTCAATATTATAAGTAAATAACCTTTGGTTGGAATTCACATGACCCAGATTCTTACCCAAGTCTGCCCCTAACTCAACAACCTTGCAACCTTGGGCCTTTAATTTCTCCAAGAGCCAGTTTTTCATCTGGAAAGAGATTATAAACACTTAGTTCTTAAGAGACTGTCGAGTGCTGTCCAGATAATGTATGTAAAAGCTCTCTCCAAAGTAAATGGTGCTATAAACAATGTCCCCACAGGTTTGAGAAAGTCTTCAAACACTTGGCGTCCTATGTCCCCAGCTAAGTGAGTCAAGAGGAAAACAGAACTAAAGAGTCAAAGTATTAAGCAGTAAGACTTGAATCCCAGAATGGGGGCTGGGAAAAACAGATTTAGCAACCCACTTCTTCACACTGTGACCCCACATAAACCACAAACCTGGAATTCCATGATTTAGTGTAAGAAGAAGTTGAAGTTTATTTATTCCCGCCCCCTTATGCTATAGATGCAGAAATTAACTTAAAAGGTCCAGCAAGCTCTCTTGGTTCTCCATTCAGTGCTCTGGATCCTACACACACCTCTCTGTTAAATCATCCTGCAGGACTATGACTTAGAGAAAGATACTAAGTGAATTTCCCAGGGTTAAATATTAAATATTTTGGTGTCTGTAGACTCAGAGGAGAAGCCTGATCTCCTGCTATCTGGTCCAGAGGCAGTGCTACCAGCTCTCACTGAGGTTTTGTTTTTTTTTTTTGAGACAGAGTCTCACTATGTCGCCCTTGGTAGAATGCAGTGGCGTCACAGCTCACAGCAACCTCAAACTCTTGGGCTTAAGGGATTCTCTTGCCTCAGCCTCCCAAGTAGCTGGGACTACAAGCGCCCGCCACAACACCCGGCTATTTTTTGGTTGTAGTTGTTGTTGTTTGGCAGCCCCGGGCTGGATTCTAACCTGCCAGCTCTGGTATGTGGCCGGCACCCTAGCCACTGAGCTACAGATGCTGAGGCTCTCACTGAGATATTAATGAAAAAATCCAAATTCCAGTCCCCACATCCCCAGCTGAGCCCATGCCTACAAGTGTTCAGGCTTGACAGGGGCTCTTTTGGTAAAACCTATGTCTTCTTAGTAACAGAAGAGGCTCAGGAGAATGCCGAGGAGATTGTAGAATCCAAGCTATGAAGTCCCTGGGGGCATTAGCAGCACGTTTAGGGCTATATGAACAGAGCAGGATGGGCTTCAATATATCTAGCCCTAGACCCTAAAATTCCAGCATCCTGATGAGTTAGAAGGCAGCAGAGCGAGAAGAGAGCTGCAGAGCTCCAATGGCCAGTTAGCATGGCACAGGCTTAGAAGTCATGGGTGCTTCTGTTTCTAATCTTTGGGATGTAGCAGATTCAATTCATCATCTATCTACCGAACACTGATAGGGTATCAACAATTGGAGGCACAGGGAAAGGGAATCTACGGAACTGTCCTCAGGTGGTACATCAGGTGGTTGTGGAAGTGAGACTCAGACCATGAGAGGATGAACTAACAATCTAAGACAGAGTGAGGTTGTGGGTTAAAATAGTGAAGCAAACCATCTGATATATGGAAGGTAAAGAAGGAAGGGAAGCAGTGAAGGCCTGGGAAGCTATAGGATGTGGACAGGAGGCACAGAGTTGAAAATTATGTCTTTAAAGTAGAAAACTTAACAGAAATAATCCAACTCCTCCACATAACCTAATGTGGAAGGAGATCCTCCCAGACAGATCACTATCATCACTTGCAGAGAACTACATGGGAAGGGCTGGAGAATAGGTGTTCTCATGCCCATTTTGCAAGGAGGCACGTAGGGAGATCTACAACCTCCCAGAGATTCACTATAAGCAAGAGGTCAGAGGCACAATTGAAATCCATCTAGTGCAATTTCATATCTATTTCCCTCTCTGCATGAGGAGTGAGTCTCCAAACTTCCATTAAAATGTCATCTGTATCCAGCATCAAACATCAGAGGTGGGACCTCTGCTATATATCTGGGATGCCTGAGGCCAGGATTTGGCTTGAAGAACATAGATCTGAAGCAAGGACAACACTGAATGTCTTTCCTTCTACATAGACAGAGGAATCAAGAAAAGTAACAATGTATTCTATCAAACCAGAGTGAATAGCTATATATATCAGGTAAAGCCCACATGGCAGACAGTTTTGGTCAATAACTCCAGTCTGTTTCTGCTGTGCCTTATGCTCTGTGGAGGCGAGAAAACTGGACTTGCTCTCCCGGGCTTCCTTACAGCCGAAGGTGACTAAATAATGTAGTTCTGACCAAAGAGATTTGAAAGTCTAGCGGAGGTGGGTGAAGGTGAGAAAGTTGCTGCTTTTCTGATAAAAGTTAAATGTGGGCTCGGCGCCTGTGGCTGTACACCTGAGCTGGCGGGTTCGAATCCAGCCGGGCCCGCCAAACAACAATGACGGCTGCAACCAAAAAATGGCTGGGCGTTGTGGTGGGCGCCTGTGGTCCCAGCTACTTGGGAGGCAGAGGCAGGAGACTCCCTTGAGCCCAGGAATTGGAGGTTGCTGTGAGCTGTGA
>CAUYON010199292.1:0-16746 GCA_963573935.1 Arctocebus calabarensis
GGTGGGGTCTTGGGGTCTTGGTGTGTGCCACACCTTTTGGGGACAAAACACGATTGTAAGAGGGACTTTTCCCAACAAATGCAACCAGTGTAACATGGTTTCTTGTACCCTCAATGAATCCCCAACAATAAAAAAAAAAAAAAAATACAATCTTTATGGAAAGAAGTATGGAGAATCCTCAAAAAAATAAAAATGGAGGGTCAATTTTTATTTGATCATGCAATATCATTACAAGTTATCTATGCAAAAGAACAATTTTTTTTTTTTTTTTTTTTTAACAAAAAGACATTTGCACCAGAATGTTTACTGCAGTCCAGTTCATAATTGTCTAGTCTTGGAAGCAACTCAAATGCCTATGAACCCATGAATGGATTAACAATTGTGGTATAGGTATACCATGGAATACTATTCAAACATTAAAAAAAGATGCACAATTTACATCTTTTATTTTTATCTGGATGGAGTTGGAACACATTCTTCTTAGTAAAACATCTCAAAAATGAAAAAAATGTATTCAATGTACTCAATACTATTATTAAACCAATATATAAACACTTATACACTCATGCAAATGATGCAACATAAATATAATAGAGCAAGGGAAAGTACAGAGGAGAGAGGGGGAGGGGAAGAGGCGGGCCATAGGTGGAAAGAGGGAGGGGATTTGGTGGGATCTCACCTAACTTGCACAATGCAAGGATATATTTTAAAATAACTAAGAATAAATTGTAAATGTCTTACCACAAAAACAAGTAAGTGAGGTGATGGCTATCTTAATCAGTTTGTTTGAAGCATTCCACACTGTATATCAAATTATCACATTGTACCCCATAAATGTATGCAGTTATGATTTTAATTAAAAATTAAATAAAAAATAAAAGACACATTGAAAAAACACTAATGGTTAAAAAATAAATAAAATAAAATAAAATAAAATAAATAGAAAAATATGAACAGATCTAGGAGAGTAACTTCAAGAGGGAAATCCAGGCTTAAAATTAAGAAAATAGTTACGAATTCTGGTTAAATTTTAACTAACAGCAGTTATCATCTTACAACTTTTCTATAGACGATTCAAAGATAGTTGAAAATTTCCTGGTCATTGAATGGACTGTTATAAATAGGTCACAAGAGGGAAGCAGAACCAAACCAAAAGAGTAGGCTGGAGGTCAGATTCTCACTCTGTCACTTACCAGATGTATTGCCCTGAAAAATAGCTTAACATCTAAATCAAAAAATTAAATATGAGAAGAATAACATTTACCTCAGAGTTGTTCAATAAGCATAATTTAGGTTGTCTCTTTATGAATCATCATAAACAGACAAAATTTGATGTGGCTTTGATTAAAGATATTTAATGAACATTTCAGAATGATTTTTAAATGGTTCCCTTTTATTATTTATTATATTAAAATATGAACATATGCTTGAATTTTGAGTTATAACCAGAAATATTCTATTATAATTACCCCAATGGCATGGTGTTGTCCTATGCAAATAATACATATATTTCATGCAAATGGCATATTTATTTTATTTATTTAGTCTTTAATCTTTATAAGGTTCATTGTCCAAATGCATCTTTCTGTATAAATAATAATTTTTGTGATACAGTTATAGTTCTAAGTTACAATACCTGGGAGGAAACGTACTCACCAGACAGATCTGTTTTTACTACAAGTACATTCATCAACATAATGAACTCAGGTGATAAACTGGTAAATAGCCTAAAGAAAATGGGAAGAAGATATATATAAGTAAGTTTCATGTTATACAGCATTAGTGGTTTATGTTTTTATGTATTAACTAAGAAAAACAAAATGAATGCAGCTATCTTTATTCATTTACTTTAACATAGTTAGTGAGCACCTTCTTTTTTGCCAGTTACTACAGTCTATAAACTAAGAATATAAAAGTGAGCGAGATATGCCGTCTCTCTTTTAATGGAATTTAACTTTGTGACAAGGATAGAAGATAGATTACTAAGAACATCACCCATGTTCAGTTAGTGACAAATGTAATCCAGATAATGACATGGATGAGAATGATTGATAAAGTTGTCGCATGGAGACTGTAAACTTTTGTGGTTAGGGACAGCTAGCCCTCTCATTTAGCTTCCACTTATAAGTGAGAACATGTATTCTTTGTTTTCCCATTCCTGATAGACTTCATTTAGGATAATGGTCTCCAATTCCATTCAATTTGCTACAAAGACACAGTTTCATTCATTATTTTTGTGGCTGAGTAGTAGTTCATGGTGTGTGTGAGTAAGAGTACATGTGTATGTATGTGTGTGTGTGTTTTATATATATATATATATATATATATTCATGCCTTTTTCTTACTTTTTGATGGGGTTATTTGATTTCTAGTATCCAATACTAGATATATCACATGTTCTCTGTCCATTCATCAGTTAATGCATATGTAGGTTGGTACCATATCTTTGCAATTGTGAACTGTGCCATGATAAACATTCAGATGCAGTTTTTTTGGTTGGTTTGTTTGTTTTATGTAAAATGACTTCTTTTTCTGTGGGTATCTGGGAGCAGGACAGCTGAATTAAATGATAAGCCTACATTTAGTTCTCTGCAGAAATCTCCATACTGCTTTCCACAACTGTGGGTAATGGTTTACATTCCTACCAACAGTGTATAAGCCTTCCTTTGTCATCACCTCTGTGCCAACAAAGAAAGGGGACTTTTTAATAAAAAAGAAATCAAATAACCCCATCAAAAAGTTAGCAAAAGGCACGAACATATTTTTCTCAAAAGAAGATAGACAAATGGTCAACAAGCATGTTTTAAAAATGTTCAACATTACTAATCAGGGAAATTCAAATTCAGACCACAGTAAGACACCACCCTAGTCTGGTAAGATTTTCTTTTATACTAGTTTAAGATAAATTGCTTAATAATTTCCCTCAAGGCCAAAAAAAAAATTATGGTTTGTCATAATTCTAAAAATCATTTTTATTTCTTGCTTCACTATTAGTCTTGCTTCATTTAAAATTTCAGTGACAGTCCTGGCCTTGACCAGTTGACCTGTAAGTCAAGTATTGAATAGTTAAGTAGACACAGAAGTGTGATAATCTGGGGAAAGAGAATAAAGGCTGCTGCATAGTTGGGAAGCTAACTATGGGTTGTTTCTTGATGACTACAGAAAGGTGGTTTTTTACTTTAAGAGCTATAAGAAGTCAGCGGGGATTTATAAGCAAGAGAATTTCATAATCTGGTTTGGGTTTTTGAATTATTACATTTGCCATTGGAATGGAAATACATTAAGAGTCTCATGTAGAAGCATGCAGTCCAGCTAAGAAAGCAGAGGTAATCGTTCCAGCACAGAACCACTGGAAATGGAGAAAATAGGACAAAATCAAATTATAGCTCAGAGAGGTGACAGGACTTAGTAATGACATACACCTGGGCATTAATGGACTGAAATTAAGTGAGGATAATTCCGAGATTTAAGGACTTAGTAACAGAGTGGAATGTGGTGCTATTTATTATTAATAAATGGAAATGGTTGAGGAAGAGCACATAGATGGAGAGACGGGTAAAGGGAGCAAGCATGATATCTTATTAAATAACTCATCTGAAAGGAAGATTAATTTTTAAATACATCTCATACATGTGCCAGATAACTAGAACATAGGAGAGTCTTGTAGATATATGCTGGGAGAATGGGGACCGAAGACTCCATTCTTGACAAAGGAAACAGCCCCAGAAAAAGAGGAAAACTAAAAAAGTAAGCTGAGGAAGTCAGAACAAAGAAAAGTCAGCTACTTTACAATGAAGCTAACCATTGGAAATATTCTTCCCTTTTCTGAAATTCTAGCCTGTTGGGGATATAGCTTACAAACACCCTGCTGGGTCTGTGAGCACTCTAAGGACAGTAATGGCCATAGAAGAGATTATGGCAAATCCTAGAAAAGACACATCTTCTAGGGCGTTTCCTGCCCATTAAACAGGCAAAGCAGATTCCTATTGTGGAGATTTGCATTTGCCTGGGGCAGAGACCAAGGGAGTAGCTGGAGCCCTGAGATATGGGCAGAAGAGCTAATATCCCTTGTCACAGAGGAAAATCCTTTGCAGTGGTGATGGGAGGAAAATGCCTCCCTCCCACCAATTCCTCAGAGGAGATTAACTCCAGTGGCATTTTACTCCACAGAGAACTAGCCAAGCTTAACCCCTCCCTAGAAATCTGTGTGTGTAACCTCAAGCAGGAGGCTTTCCCAATACTAGGCTCAGATCTGAGATTTCTGAAGGCCACCCTTAAGGTTAATGAAAAAAAAACAACAGGAGCTGATATGATCAAATCAAGAAACTGCTGACATCTTTGTCCCCTCCCTCATCTTACCCTCTGAGCAAATAGACTTCAATAAAATCAGAGTGGAACAAACACTCTGGGCCATTGCCAGAATCCCATGATGGGCAATGGACCCCTGAGCTCCCTTTTTTAAAAAATTTTATTATTAAATCTTAGCTGGGTACATTAGTGCAATCAAGGTGGTATAATGTGCTGGTTTCATATACAATCTGAAATATTTTCACCAAACTGTTTAACATAGTCTTCATGGCATTTTCTTTGTTATTGTATGAAAACATTTGTATTCTGCATTTAGTAAGTTTTGCCTGTACCCTTCCAAGATGCACCTTTCTTCTTAGCAAAGTATCTCAAGAATGGAAGAAAAAGTATCCAATATACTAAGTCCTACTATGAAGCTAATTTTAGGTTTCATATGAAGGGAATAACCCAACTATAGCACAAGAATATGGGGAAAGGGGCAAGGGAGGGGAGAGGAGAGGGGAGATTAGGGTGAGCTCCCACTTTTAAATCTACTTTTATTTTCTCTTGACTTTTTTTTTACCGTTCCTTCTAACTCTATATTTCTTCAGTAGATCACCACCAGTTTCCACAGGTCTCAGTCGGACGCTGCTCTCGGGATGCAACCTGACATATATATTTAGAAGTTTTCATCGCATACATGGTATTTAATGTTTATGAGACTAAGTGACCAAATAATTACATGTTAAAAACATAGTAGAGGGAAGCTCAGAACCAAGCTCTGTGAAATCCTTCTCAAGTGGGAGCTAAGAAAGGGGACATTGATAGGAAGTAAAAGTATTTTGTTTTTGGAAACAAGCCTTTGTGTTTTAAGAAGCCAACTGTGTTAGATGCTGATACCAGAAAATGACCTTTACTGTGGCCTTTGCTTTGACTTTACCAGAACAATTACAGCGGAATGTGCAAGGGGAGGTCCAGCAGGAGGGAACTGGCCAGACAGCTAGTGCTGGAGAAGTGGAGGGAACACCATCATTATGTAACGAATATGTTTTCATCACTGTAGGAGAAAGGAGAATAATAAAGTGATATGTAGTACATTAGAGCAGAGGTGAATTCAAACGTTTTGTTTTTTATTTTTTGTCTGCCATGTTGTTTTGTTTGTTTTTTTTTTGTTTTTATGCCAGTGGAAATGATGGAAATGATCCAGTAGAAAAGATTTTAGGTGATGATTCTTTTAGGAACGAATTCTTTATGATCCTAAAGAGCATAAAAATTGGAGAAAATTTTAAGGAGTTGGCTGAATGTTGATAGGAGCAGTTAATACTGTTTCCCTTGTGAAATGAACAAGGGCCTGAAATGAGGAGAGAAACAGGTAGATTGGTATCACAAATGTGAAGCACTTTAGATATTTGCTCTTGCTTCTACAAGGAATTATAAAGCAAATCTCAGCAGGGGAGAAGAGGACTGAATTATCATAAGTCTAAGGAGAGAGAAGATATGGTCTTATCTCATGCAAGAAAACAAATTTCCCAGAAAAATGTAATAGAACTTTAGGATCGTGATATTCTTTATTCATGGACATGTTATACACTTGACATTATTTAAAGTACTTTACAGTAAGTTTCTTGGTTTTTGGAATTCTTAGAAATAAAAGCAAAATGTCAACATATACAATAATAACTAAGGTAAAATTTTGAAATAGATTTACTTCTTGAATATGACTATAAAGGCACTGAGTGAATATCTCTAACAAAGTTATTTTAAAAGTGACATGTTTCAATTAATTACATGTAAAAATAATTACATTCCCCTACAAGCTTTTTGTATTTGCCCATAATAATTAAAAATAAATATATGTATATATTAAAATAAATAAATAATCACAAACCCATTTTAATTTAACAATACTCTCCCATGTGAAAGAAACAATATGATTTTTTTCTCTTCCTAAAGTAGCTCCATCCTGAACATGCCAGGACCAATCATTCCCTTAACTCTACTACATTTATATCACCTGCAGATTGGCTTGTGCACTCTAGATTTTATATGTTTTAATTTATTTTATATGTTTCAGGTACAACTAATTTTAAAGATATACACATTGGTCTAATATAAAACTTTTTTTCTTTATTGCTTTCATGCTTTTACCATAATATGAAATATTTTCTAAACTCTCACACAATATTAATCACATAATTCCCTATATTAAAAGCAAATTGAGAGTAAGCCAAATGAGCTAAAATAGTGCATGATGAGGTGAGTCATGGCGATATATAACCTTATGTAGTCACTGAAATAAAACAGTGTTTATGAAGAACTTTAATAACATAAGAGATTTTTGTTTTAATGATAAGTGAAAAAGTATGACATAAATTGCATATGAAGTTTTTTTTTTTTTTTTTTAATCACTTTTGGTAGAGTGCCATGGCATCACACAGCTCACAGCAACCTCCAACTCCTGGGCTTAGGGGATTCTATTGCCTCAGCCTCCCGAGTAGCTGGGACTACAGGTGCCCACCACAATGCCCGGCTATTTTTCTGTTTTGCAGTTTGGCCAAAGCCAGGTTTGAACCCGCCACCTTTGGTATATGGGGCTGGCACCGTACTCGATGAGACACAGGCGCCACCCCTATAAGAAGTATTTTTTAACATGTCCAACTTTATTTCAAAATTGCTGAACATAACCCACAAAAAAGTCCTTCCTATTCTATATTCTATATCTAACTTGGAAAGTGATTGCAAAAAGAAAATTTTTAGAACAAATGAAGTTAAACCCTATTAAATGTATACTTCTATAAATCTATCAACAGATGCTATACACACTTGCAGTTTTGGACACAATTTTTTTCTGCGTATCCTTAAAATCATATTTCCCTAATAAAAAAACAAACTCAATTATTTAGAGTTTCTGCTAGAGAAAAAATAAGAAAACCATAACAAACAGCTGTTCCATGGGCAGCCAGGCTAAGCTTAACACAGACACATGCTCGTTTCTTGAACTGTCTGAGACGTCTTAGCATTTATAGGGCAGATACAGTTCTCTTCAGTAGAAATGGGGTAAAGGTGAAAAGGAACACATGAACAGCTTTCCTAAAATCACTACTGTCATAACTATGAAATTAAAAGAGGCAAATTACTCTCTGGTGCATCAAAAGACAATAGGAAAGACCATTTATTTCCATTGCAGCAGGAATTACCTCTGTTATTGTTGCTGCTTTTGTGGCTGCTGAGGATAATATTGATCACTAGTTACTGTCCCTGAAAGCTTTTTAAGTAGAAAAAAATAGGCCACTAATATGTTGACCTATACTCATAATCTCTCAGAGCGTACTATAAGTGATATTTATGAGTGGAATATGGGCACAATGTCACAATTGTATTATCCCACATCATTAAGAGTAGATATATTTTGGAACATGTTTCAAAAAATTTTTATAGATGCTATGTAATACAACGTCTAGAGTACGTACTATGTTACACTTCACAAATAAGTCTGTTCATATTTCTGCAGGGATGAATGTAAATGGTCTCTCAGTTGATCCAAATTTTTAAACTATAGATAGGAACAGAGTTAAAATTTAAAGTATGATTTGCCAGCAAATGAATTTATAAACACTTATAATAAAACAAAATTGTGGTTTATGCTGGGTTTGTTTCATTTCATTTTACTTTATTGTATTTTAAAATGGTAGATATTGGACCTTGACCTGAGCATTTCATGCAGGGTTGCTGTGAAAGTTAAGTGTGATTATTTAAAGTTAGTCATTGTCGGCCTGGAGTTGACCCCAAGCTGAGACAGTGCCAGCAAGGGAGTCAGGCTGAGGAAAGAATGAAACTTACACCAGACTTAGTGCATAAAACCGGAAGCCTGTCAGCAGTCAAGGTTAAGAACGAGAGGGAAGATTATAGCCCCCAGAAAGGATGGGTAAAGGGTAAACCGGGACATAGGGTAATAGAACATCTGAAGTGGCCAGATAAGGATGCACTGAGAAGAAAGAGGTGGGGAAGAGCACGTCTTATCTCCTCAGACATCTCAGTTTCTCTCTAGCCCAAGCTGCTGGTTGATGGTCTCCCGGGCCTGCACCGCTGATTTCCCCAGGCAGGAATACGCGCACAGACATTCCCTGACTGGGCGTCTTCAGATTCCTTTCTTCTCAATTAGGAGTAAAGGGGTGGCCGGCCTGCAAGCTTTACCCTGGCTTTAAAGGGTCCATGGGGTCTCAGCCTATCTATTCCCACCAATCATTTGCTTGACACATACGCTTAAACCAGGGCCCATCCAGAAGAATATTTTAATAGACATGTGGTATTGTACAATTGTACAGACACTGAATGTCCAATAGGGAGGGCAGAGACAGGTGGTATTTTTAGGCATTGTTAACCTACAAAACTAAGAAGAACTCTAAACATTGCATAAAATTATTTGCATTGATTTTCAGTACAAAAGTAGGATAATAACTTCATATTCTGATGTAAAATTCTGAGACCTAGAGATAATAATTTTATTCATACAATAAGATTTTACAAAGTATTTATTGTATCATAAATGTTTCTGAAACTAAACCCCTTGTCCCATTCAATTGAAGAAGTGAAATATTCATCTGTAGACAATTTAATACACTGGCATGACCCCATCTTCTTATTTTAATGTGTTTGTTTGTTTTTTTTGTTTTTGTTTTTGTTTTGTTTTGAGACAGAGCCGCAAGCTGTCACCCTGGATAGAGTGCTGCGACATCACAGCTCACAGCAACCTCCAATTCCTGGGCTCACGTGAGTCTCTTGCCTCCACCTCCCAAGTAGCTCGGACTACAGGTGCCCGCCAAAACGCCCGGCCATTTTTTGGTTGCAGCCGTCATTGTTGTTTGATGGGCTGGGACTGGATTCGAACCTGCCAGTTCAGGTGTATGTGGCTAGCACCTTACCCGTTGAGCCACAGGTGCCGAGCCTTCATGTGTTATTTTTATTTAAGACTTTTTTTATAGTCTGACATGAATGTAGATAATAGTAGTTATTAAAGTGAAAATCAAATTATGGATATATAAATACCATAAAAATCTTCCTCTAAAGGTTTAAGAATTTTCTTGTTAAAAATAATTATTTTCTGAGGTGTCACTGACACAAAATAAAATAGCAACAATTACGGACCATCACAGCTGTGATCTCCATAAGTCTACCATTTCTTCTATTTTGTTCATGGATTGATTACAGAATATTTTCATAATACTGATATATGTGCTGTTATGTGTATTATTTTTAAAAGATTTAAAATTTTTTATCTTCCTTGTCTTTTCACAAAGAAAATTAATTTTCACTTTCATAAGTTCTAAAATTTTTTTAACCTAGTTCTTAAGAGACCTGTAAAATGCAAGATTTTAAAAGATAAGCAGATGTTTCGTCCATGTGGAATTCTCTTACCTGTCTTGCCTGTTATTTCACCCGAGCCTCTTTACTCAATGCCCAGAAGAGTGATTCCAATCTGACTAGCACACCTGAGACCATTATCTTTTACTGAATAATGCAAAATAAAGACAGAAAAGGAATAATTAAATATATCTTTAAACTTTACTTCTGTTTTGAAATTAGGGGAAAAAGATATCTATCATTAACTTTAAAAGAAGGTACACGTGCATGCACATGAAGCTGTTTAACTGTTGTCTATCCATCTACCTAAATACAGAAAATATAAATAATAAATAAATACCCTCTCACTCATGGCATGTTGAAGTCTCTTTAGAAAATTTCCTTTGGAATAAAACAATAACAGTTAAATACTTACCAATGCCACCTCAAATATTACTCTTCAATGAACAATTTAAAATCACATGAACTTAATAATTATATGCATCTATTGAATATTTTTCCACAGATGAGGAACCTTTGATGTGTGCTGTCCCTTTTATTTGTTGTTTGTTGTGTTTTTATGTTAAAAAAGATAACTAGATGTTTCCAAAAATGCTCTAATTATTATTCCTTTTGTGGGAAAGTATGTATTAATGTAGCTTGCTAAAGAATAATGAGCCTTACGTTGCAATAATAAGACCCACTCCATTAAAGACAAGGCTTTTTACTAAGATATCTGTTTTGGCCTTGAGAGAAATCAATGTAAATCATTATTTCATTTTGAGAAAATGATGTACGAAAAATTCCCATGAAGGGACAATGTAAGTTCATCAATTGTAACACATGTTGGGGTGTTGATAATAGAGGAAGCTGGGCATGTGAGGGTTCAGGAGAAATCTTTGTATCTTCCTTCCCATTTTTCTGTGAATCTAAAGTTCCAGGAAAGCCTCCTGCCATTATCATTTGGGCTAATCCAAGTGATTTCAAAAGCATTTTAACATCACAATTTTATATGTAATGGACCAAGAAAAAAGAAATCTTAGTCCTTATTTGCAAGCCTGCTGAGATCACCACCCTACAGTCACAGGAACTGGGGAAAATCCAGGAAAAAAAATACCTTTTTGCAGGAGGTGAATTGAGGTTTGTTGCAATGAGAGACATTATCTCATACACAGAATTATTATGGATAACTTTTTAAAAATGAGCTCTGCTGATGCTAGGATAGGTGGAACTTTAGAATAAAGAGATAATTCATTAATGTGCATATTCTTATATAGTTTTAGAAAACAAACCTATTTGAACCATCATGAAAATGAATACACTTTTCTCATATGAAATTAAAGTTATTTTTCAATTAATTTATTAAAGGAATGCTATTTTACTTTTTCTTCCCTATGTTGCATTTTACTCACTTAAACTTTACAGCAAAGTTTGGGGCGGTGTCTGTGGCTCATCGAGTAGGGCACTGGCCCCATATACCGAAGGTGATATGCCGGCCTCACTGAACTGCAATACAGAAAAATAGCTGGGCCTTACGGCAGGCAACTGTAGTCCCAGCTACTCGGGAGGCTGTGGCAAGAGAAACGCCTAAGCCCAGGAGTTGGAGGTTGCTGTGAGCTGTATGATGCCACGGCACTCTACCAAGGGTGATAAAGTGAGACTCTATCTCTACCAAAAAAAAAAAAAAAAATTCAAGTAGGCACCATTTATATCACTTTTTACAACCAAAAAAAAAAAAAGAAAGGAGTATTAAGGATTAAATGCCTCCCTCAATCTCTTTTTATTTATTTATTTATTTATTTATTTTTATTTTATTTTATTTATTTTTTTTTTTTTTGTAGAGACAGAGTCTCACTTTATTGCCCTGGGTAGAGTGCCGTGGCATCACACTGCTCATAGCAACCTCCAGCTCTTGGGCTTAAGCGATTCTCTTGCCTCAGCCTCCAGAGTAGCTGGGACTACAGGCGCCCGCCACAGCGCCCGGCTATTTTTTTTGTTTTGCAGGTCAGCCGAGGCTGGGCTTGAACCCACCACCTTCGGTATATGGGGCCGGCACCCTACTCGCTGAGCCACAGGAGCCACCCTCCCTCAATCTCTTAAACCAGGATTCAAATTCTAAAGGTCATGGTCTTAAGTACTAAACAATAGAAATTCTTATCCTACTCTAAAAATTAAATAAAAATAAAGCCGTATAATATTTTAAAAAGCTTTGAGCAAGAGTTATGCTAGAGATACTGTCTAATATTAGGACAAAAGGGATTTTCAAAGGAGATAAAATCAGCATTAGAAAACATCAGCATTCTACATCAAGTCATTACCTTTTTTTGGTTCATCAGGTAGGTAACATGACTCATATCACCTAATTGCTTTATATTTATGTTCGACTTTTACCCAAACTAGTTGAGTTTTTTCTAGAAAGTTCTTAGACATAGGTGAAAGAAGGTGGAAAGGTATAAGAAAAGACCATGCTAAATTTTGAAATTATCTGGGTAAGTTTCTATTTCTAGGCAACATGATCTAGCAGAGACCAGACATAGCCTAACCAATTTCCCTAAACTGTTCAAGAAAAATAACATCAAAAAGTATACAAAACAAAGTTTTTAAGACATTGGATATAAGGCATTGAAGGAGAGTAGTGCTCAGAAAAGGGAAACAAGGTGAACCTTTATAGTAACTTGAGTTACTACCTTCAAAGAGTTTCAGAATTGTAGCAATTAAAAACAGAAATGAGGAGTGCAGCCATTTGGAATTCTTCTATGCCGTAAGCTCTTGGCTGGTGAATAAAGCCCTTCCACTTATAAACGTTGTGTTTGGGTGCTCATTCTCTCTGTTGGTCTTCATCTTCCTGCAACAGTGTGTATCCAGAGCTATTCCAAATGAAAGCAGAGACACACCAAAGCAAAGCTCTACTCCACCCACCACAGCCTTGCCCACCAGAATAGTGATCTGCAGCCACATTGGGAAAAGAATCAATGGGGATCAAGTCAAGATCTATTCAAGGGCTCAGTATGCAGGCCAGAGCTCCCGGGCCTGTGTAAGCTTAAGATTCTTACATGAGTCCATAAAGAGGAGTAACAGGTCTTAAATAATAACTCCATTTTTTGCCAGGACACCCTTCCCCACTTACTTGACACCAGAAACCTGACCTCTGCTGAAACTGAGGGAGGAGGACTTGAGCAGCGCCCACCCTGCCTGTCTGCTGGACCAGGCGGCTGGCCAGGTAAGAGACTCCAGGAGCCCCACTGAGCCCCCACCAGTCCCCCAGGTCAGGGACTCTGCCCAGAAACCTGGGGCTCCACTCTGCCCACACCAAGCCCACCACCTGCCGACCAGAGACTCCACAGGGACCCCCACCAGGCCTCAGCCCACTGCCCACAGTGGCCAGGAACTCCACAGGGACCCCCATGTGGCTCCAATTGCACCCCACAGGACCTTGGACTATGACCAGGAGCAGCCAGGAACTCCTTCAGGACTCCCTCATGGCTCCAATCTGTGGCCTGCCTGGCCTCGGCCAGCCATCCACAGTGGCCAGGGACTCTGCCAGAACATCTGTGTAGCTCTGATCTTCCAGGGACTTGGCCCTCCACTTGCAGCCACCAGGGACTCCACTGGTCCTCAGCTTGCCACCTGCCATAGCCAGGGACTCTGCCAGGACCCTTGTGTGGCTCTGCACCACCCCCCGCTGGGTCTCCACCTGCCACCCACACCAGCCAAGGACTCTGCCTGAAACCTGCCAGGCCTCCACCTGCCTGCCTGGGCCAGGAACTCTGGATCCACAAAATCTGCATCTTCCCCTACCTCTCTGCCACCACACAGGCTGCCCCAGCCTGACCAGGGATTCAAGAGGCAGCGCAACCCATGCCCTCTCTCCAGAGCCCTTCTCCCAGCCAGAGACTGCTGTGAGGAATGGGCTCCTTTTGCAAAGGCCACAGGGTGCCAGGCACTCCCAGAACCACGTGAACCATCCCACACCCTGCTGCTTGATCTGGGGATGTCACACTCCGGAGCTGCTCCCACAGCCAGAACTCCCTGGCTGGGGCAGTCCCAGAGGAGCTACACGGGGTCATTCCCAACAAAGATCCAGCAACAATAGAGTGATACGGCCGGGGTCTGATCTGGGAGAGACATCTCCCCAACTCTGAGGACAATCATAGGCAATGGTGAAAAATAATCATGAGGCAGAATCAACAGAAAAACTCTGGCAATATGAATAATCAGAGTATATCACTCCCCCAAGGAATGACAAGGTAGATACAGCACAAGATCCCTTGCATAAGCAAATGGCTGAGATGTCAGAAATCGAATTCAGAGTCTGGATAGCAAATAAGATCAGCAGACTGGAAGAAAAGATGGAATTAGAATTTCAAGCAGTAATCCAAAACACGACCCAAAAGATGT
The DNA here is from genome assembly GCA_963573935.1 of Arctocebus calabarensis. Lineage (NCBI taxonomy): Eukaryota > Metazoa > Chordata > Mammalia > Primates > Lorisidae > Arctocebus > Arctocebus calabarensis. The sequence continues at coordinate 14,026 of CAUYON010199292.1, forward strand.
CTCAAGAATTCAATGAATTCAAAGACAAAATGACCAAAGATTTTGACACATTGAGACAAAACATTGCAGCTGTCAAAGATCTGAGAAATACAGTAGAATCCCTCAGTAACAGAATGGAGCAAGCAGAAGAAAGGATTTCTGACATTGAAGACAAAGCTTTGGAACGCTCCCAGACTTCCAAAGAAGAAGAGAAATGGAAAGCAAAAATGGATCATTCTTGCAGACACCTCTGGGATAACTCAAAGAAAACCAATATTCGCCTTATAGGAATACCTGAAAACAATGAAGTGGCGTCACAAGGCACAGAGTCTCTTCTTTATGAGATTATGAAAGAGAACTTTCCATACATGCCAAGAGATTCTGAAATTTAGATAGCAGACAGTTTCAGAACCCCAGCACAACTCAATCCAAAAAAGACATCTGCCAGGCACATCATAATTAACTTCACTAAAGTTAACATGAAGGAGAAAATTCTGACAGCAGTCAGACATATGAAATCCATTACCTACAAGGGGAAGAATATTAGAATAACTGCAGATCTCTCTGATCAAACCTTTCAAGGTGGAAGAGAATGGTCATCAACTTTTAATCTCCTAAAACAAAAGAACTTTCAACCCAGGATTCTGTACCCAGCTAAACTGAGTTTCATTTATGACGGAGAAATTAAATACTTTAACGACATCCACATGTCAAAGAAATGTACTACAACTAAACCAGCTCTCCAGGATATTCTCAGATCTAGCCTCCATAATGACCAGCGTAATCCTCCACTACAAATGTAAACTCACCCAGAAACTTTTTTTTTAATTGTTGGGGATTCATTGAAGGTAAAAGAAACCAGGTTACACTGATTGCATTTGTCAGGTAAAGTTCCTCTTAAAATGGTGTTTTGCCCCCAAAAGGTGCGGCACACCCCAAGTCGGCGCCCCGCTGGCTGCGGCCGTCTGGCTGGGCGGGGGGGCGAAAGGAAGCGCAGAGAGCGGGAAGGAGCAAGGGGGTGGGGGTCTTAGGGTGTGCCACACCTTTTGGGGGCAAAACATGATTGTAAGAGGGACTTTACCCAACAAATGGAACGTAGTGTAACCCAAGTGTAACATGGTTTCTTGTACCTTCAATGAATCCCCAACAATAAAAATTTAAAAAAATAAAAGAAATAAAAGCAAATTTCCAGATTTTTTTCATGAGAATTTGATCTTAATATTCTTTTAATGTTTGCCAGTCTCATCTAAAACTTTATGGTTGTTTTAACATTTCTTACAAGTAATGAGCAATTGAATTTCTTCCTCCATTTGTTTATTTTTATATCTTCTGTGCTTTGCCTTGTCATATTTTTAGCTATTTTTATTTGGATTATTTTCCTTAGTAATTACAAGATTTCTTTCTGTATTACAGAAAACTTTATCCTTTGTCCAACTAGGGTACAAACTACTTTAGATAACTATATCTTTTAAATTACAGCACCTAGAGCAATTTTCCACTGAACATGGAACATGGATTTTGTTGAGCCTGAGTTCAGTCATGTCTCCACTTTACCTCTCCTTCCCACCTCACAAAACACAAATTCACTAAGTGGTCTCAGTGTAAAGATGAGATTGGAGGCTCGGCACCTGTAGCTCAAGCAGCTAAGGCGCCAGTCACATACACCAGAGTTGATGGGTTCAAATCCAATCTGAGCCTGACAAACAAAAATGACTACAACCAAAAAATAGCCAGATGTTGTGGCAGGTGCCTGTAGTCCCAACTACTTGGCAGGCTGAGGCAAGAGAATTGTTAAGCCCAGGAGTTGGAGGTTGCTGTGAGGTGTGATGCCATGGCACTCTACCCAGGGTGACAGCTTGAGGCTCTGTCTCCAAAAAAAAAAAAAGAAAAAGAAAAATATGAGATTAGAGAACATGAATATGCTTTGGGCATTTCATACTCTTTCATTTATTGTACATATGTTGTCTAATTTTATTTTGGAGCTATTTTTGTGATTTATATAAAGTACCCTAACTTAAGAATCAAAACAATTCAGACACAATACAAGCTGAAAAAAATTCAAGATCCTTGGCCTCCATTTTATACTTCTAACATGGAGCAGATCTGATCCAAATATGGATCTGATCCAAATATACGGGTAAATATCATTTCAGAGAAGTTTAACGTGAGAACATCTGAATAATCATAACTCACAATGATATTTGGCAAACATTTTTGTCTTATTGAGGCTATCAGTCCAAACCACAATCTCACAAATGGAGGCTAAGATCTGTGGGTATCAGATGTTTGTATCATTGACCACCCTAGTGAGAAGGTTAATTCTGGATCTGGAAAAGAGGCCTCCAAAAGTGGGGCTGTATTATCATGAACAATAAATTTCTACTTTTCTTTGTGTAGTGCAGTCAATTTTTCCTAGACTGAAAGATTTAAAATATAATGAGCAGCTCCAGATGAGATGTAGTACACCCTTGGCCATATGAATTATCCTGGACAAAATCAGCATGCATCAATATAATATCAAATAGGTTTTTGCATGATATTTACTTCCCATTAATTAACTCTTCGACAAATTCTCCTGTAAGCTAAATTGCTTTTTCATTTTTTTTCTTTTTTTTTAATTTTTATTAAATTATAATTGTGTACATTGGTGCAATCATGGGGCACAATGTGCTGACTTTATATACATTCTGAAATATTTTCATTGAACTATTTAACATAGCCTTCATGGCCTTTTAATCACTA
>CAUYON010199293.1:0-11537 GCA_963573935.1 Arctocebus calabarensis
GGACTACAGGCGCCCGCCACAACGCCCGGCCATTTTTTGGTTGCAGCTGTCATTGTTGTTTGGCGGGTCCTGGGGCTGGATTCGAACCCGCCAGCTCAGGTGTACGTGGCTGGCGCCTTAGCCCGCTGAGCCACAGGCGCCGAGCCAAGCACTCTAATTTCTTAACTTTTTTTTTTTTTTGAGACAGACTCTCATTTTGTCACCCTAGGTATAGTGCTGTGGCTTCATAGCTCACAGCAACCTCAAACTCTTTGGCTCAAGAGATTTTCTGGTCTCAGCTTCCCAAGTAGCTGGGACTACAGGAGCCCTCCACAATACCCAGCTATTTTTTAGAGATGAGGTATTGTTATTGCTCAGGTTGCTCTTGAACTTGTGAGCTCAGGCAATCCACCTGCCTCGACTTCCCAGAGTACTAGGATCACAGGCGTGAGCCACTGCGTCTTGACATTTTTCATAATGGTTTTAGAATTTTTAGGCCTGGCATGGGGGTTCATGCCTATAATCCTAGCACTTTGGTAGGCCCAATCAGGAGGATCACTTGATGCCAGGAGTTTAAGACCAGCCTGGGCAGCATAGCAAGATCCCATCTCTATAAAAAATGAAAAATTAGCCAGGCATGGTGGTGTCTGTCTGTAGTTGCAGCTACTTAGGAGGCTAACACAGGAGGCTCACTTAAGCATAGGAGTTTGAGGCCACAGTGAGCTATGATGGTTTTACTGCACTCCAGCCTAGGCAACAGAAAGAAAAGAAAAAGAAAAAAGAAAAACAAAATCTGATAGGGCGGAAATAGTAGGTGCTCCACTGTGGGATGAGAAAATAATTTCTCTGGCCTGGGATATAGAAGTAGAAGTTTATTTTATCTTTTAAAAGGAGAGAGAAAATGAGAGCGGGGAAGAGAGTGGGGAAAGAGAGAGAGGATTAGAGAGCAAGGAGAAAAGAAGAAGCAGATGGGGTGACATCCCAAAGAAAGAAAAGAAAAATACCTAAAGTTAAGGTCAAGGTTAGCTGAATTTAGGTGGTGGTGGTGGGGTAATTGCAGTCATATTCACAAGGTGTGGTGAATTCTCTGGCAGGGCTGAAGACAGACTTTTATCCAGGTGTTTCTGATCTGGAGGCCTGATATTCCTAGCCAGTTGTTTTGTTATTTGTCTAGGATATTAAGGAACCCTTAAGGCTAAAGGAACAAATTCTGAAAGACAGAGAATCAATGAAATGTAAAGAGAAGAAATTTACATTTCCTCCGTCTGCTGGGTTCCTCAGTGGTTTGTGAAAAGAGAACTGGAGTGGAGGGGCTGTTGTTAAGTCTGCTAGGCTGAACAAGACAGCAGGAAGAGAAAGATTGATTTTAGTCCTTACTGAAAAAACCAAGTTAATACGTTTTCTACTATTTTCTTACAAAGACCAACCATCCTTACAAAACCCAGAAAGATTTTTTTTCAAGAAACCTAAGTCTTGGGCGGCGCCTCTGGCTCAGTGAGTTGGGTACCTGCTTCAAGCCCAGTCCCTGCCAAACTGCAACAAAAAAATAGCTGGGCGTTGTGGTGGGCGCCTGTAGTCCCAGCTGCTCGGGAGGCTGAGGCAAAAGAATCACCTAAGCCCAGGAGTTGGAGGTTGCTGTGAGCTGTGATGCTACAGTGCTCTACTGAGGGTGATAAAGTGAGACTCTGTCTCAAAAAAAAAAAAAAAAAAAGAAACCGAAGTCTTGCTTGAGAAGGTATAGTCTGTCTGAAATGTAATATTCCTTAAGTTTCAGTTTAGTTTCATTTTCCTTCATTGAAGTCAAGTTAACTTCGTACCTTTATTGAAAACACCACTCGGAACACAGTTCCCTGTTTGTGACGCAGGTGTGTCCACCCCTCGTTCCTTCCTTCCATCTGTGGTTGTGTTCACAGAGGAACGCTGGGGTGAGGTGCAGGGCATGTTAGCAGTGGTTATTTTTGTTATTTATTTATTTATTATTATTATTTTTTGCAGTTTTTGGCCAGGGTCGGATTTGAACCCACCACTCTGGTGTATGGGGCCGGCGCCCTACACCTTGAGCTACAGGTGCCACCCAGCAGTGGTTATTTTTGAGAAGTAAGACGAGAGTGATTTTCTTGCTTCTTTCTTTCCTTCTGTGTGGCTTGATTTTTTTTTATGATGAGCAGGAAAATAATAAAGCCATTATCCTAAAAATTAAGCAAAAAGCAAATCAATTTAAAAAGAGCAAAGCAAACCCATTGCCCTGTGCCTGGCTTTCCTCCTGTCCCCCCTGCCACCTGACCCGAGCCCTGAGGGGCTGGCTGGCTTCCTCCATCTTATTGGATGCACCATCTTATTGGACGTTTGTTTGCAACCTGGTGACCAGCGAATTCCTGAAGGGATCTGAACAGTGAAGGCAAGGCCCTGGGGCCTAGAGGCTGTTTGTACACACTGCCTCGCTCCACATGTGTTTGGGATAAAAACAGAGCTCAAGATGAAACTGGCTTCTGCAGGTTTTACTGTAGGTCCAGGGAAGGACCCTGGGTGAATGGGATGTATCTGGTCTCAGATTTCACTGTATTTCTTTCAGTTTGAAGGAAAGTATGAATGCCAGTGTTATTTATTCATCATCTAATTTCTCAAGTTGTCAGTGGTTCTTGCATTGACTTAATAAATAACAGAGCTCTGTGAGGAAGGCCTTCCAGAAATAAAGCTGGCTATTCATGGCATGATTTTTGGCAAACACCTTCCCTCCTCAAAGGAGGGAAGCTCTGTTTACCTTTTTGAAGAGTCAACAGAAACTCAAGTTCACAGTCCTGCCACCAAATAAGAAAAGACAGGACTGCTCTCAGCTGTAGGCGGGCAGTGGGGCTGGATGGTGCTGGCTTTGGTTTTGGACTTAAGGCACAAAAAAATGTTCTCTTTGTGTAAAAGCTGCAATTAGCATTCTTAGATAACTCAAATAAAGAGGTGATCTGCTTTTCTCTTACCTGAAAAACTACACTTAAATTTCTTTCATTTTTCTTCAATAATTAGAATTTTCTGCAAGATGGGAATAATAATATCCATTGGTGATTATCTGGCTGAATTGTGGGGGGAAAGCAGATGAGACGCAGTGAGATGATAATATGAGGGTGCCTGGTCCCGGAGGAAGCACTACACAAGGGTAAGCACCTTCACACAGGATCTTAGGCTTGGGGGTCTTTTCCATGCAACAGAACAGGGCACTTAGTGGAAGCCACTCAGCACATCTCTGCACATCTCAGCATCTTCCAACATGATTGGAATCAACTCTCTTTCTGCTAAAGCAACTTGTCACATTCTTGTCTCTTTTTAATGGTGCATCATGAGAGCACCGCTTTATTATTTTGAACTTTTCGAAAGGAAAAGCACAAAGTACAGGTCAAAGCAAATGTTTTCCTGTAGATGGGCCTGAATGAGTCAGAGGCCCACAGTCGTGTGGGGGTGGCGTCAGATGTGTGTGCTGGGGACCTGCTGCTTAACCCCAGTGCCTGAGTTTCCTGGGCTACTCCACTGGGCTGGAGCTAAGAGGAGTAAATGAGTTAATGCGTTTGGTAGAGAGACAGCACAGAGCCTGGCACACAGAATGCACCCGATGAATGTTTGCCTTTAGGATTATTGATTCACACATAGAAGTTACACGTCTGCTTCCTGACTGGGGGCGAGGAAGTCACCGATATGAAGCAGGAAGCTATTGTTAGGTCTGTGCCAAGCCATTTAGGACATATCACTAGGGCATCTCCTGGGTGGCAGTGGAGGGGAGCGGGAGTGCCTGGGAAGTTACGATTCCTCACACTCCTCTTTCCCCTCCCCTCACTGTCTTTGGGCCCGGCCCCCACCCCCACCGTGACTGCTATTAGGGCCACATGTGCAGTGGGTGCCCAGTCCCACGGCATTTATGCACAGCTCCAATGAGCCCAGCAGGCATTGAGGAGGTACTGGGGGGGGTCCCCTGGATTTGGGTAGCAATGAGCCTTGGGAGTACAGGGCTTTGTGACTCAGCAGAAGAAGGTGATGAGGGGGATCTGTCCTGAGCTTCCCCAGGAGAACCTGGGGGCCTGGCCAGAAGCACAGGCTGGAAATCAAGCTTCCCGCTGCTCCCCTAGCCCCACCCATGCAGGGAGGCCTGGCTCCGGACTCCCCAGGCCCACTTCCCTGTGCCCCAGTGCCCTTCCCGGCTTGACCTTCCAGTGCCTGTGCAGACGGACTCCAGTCACACCTGCGGCCACCGGGATCTCTGCTGGAGACAGCCAACAAAGGGACCAGCTCAGACACCACTTCCCGATATCCTCCCAAATCTCCCCAGGCCCTTCTCCCTTCAACCCTGGCTGTGAGTCTTCTCTTTGTCGCTCCCACATTTGCCCTGGTATTACAGCTCATTACTTACACGCCCTCACAGCCATGCAGAACCACCTTGTCCTCCCTGGCAGCTGAGGACAGTCCCAGAAGGACCTTCCATGAAAGTCTGAGAAAATCAACCTGTAACTAGGAGGAGTCTTTAATTCCAAGCCAGGTGATGAGAATGGTATCGAGGTGCTGCTGTTGTCAATTTGGGACTTCTTCCTTGTATCTGTTTTGTGTTTTATGTCCATTTAAAAACAGAAATTTCCACTTGTTTTGTGATGCTAAGAAAAATTGCACGCTGGATATTGTCTGGTATTAAATCAAAAACCAAATGCCACTACCTCTTGCTGGCTTAGCGATTAGCCTTCAGGATTTCCTGATTAACTTTCACAACCAACAAAACATGTTTCCTAATCCTTATTACGTGCTTATTGTGAGGATCTGCAGATTCCCTTTGCATGTGAACTCCAAGTTCCGTCAGCCCAGGCACATACACACGCTCAGAGCGAGAACTGGCGATAATGAAAATTTAGCACAGTATATCTTCCAGCTGCCTGACAAGAAAGCAGCTTCTTCCGAGAATAAGTGTAAATTAGCTAATGCTGAAACTGCAGAAATGTTTAATCCATGTCCTGGGTCTCGAGTGATTCTTCCCTCCTCCCCCCATTCATTCCGACATTAATTCTAGGTCTCCCAACAGCACTCCGGGTTGAGTCTTGTGGCAAAATGCTAGTGTTTTAGTAGCTGCAGGAAGGCGTATGTAATTTCTCTGTCAGAGTGGTTTTAATGCCCTCTTTCAGTGGTTTTGATACATTAAAGATAAATGGTTATGAGCCTAAAAAAATCCATGAGAAAGTAACCTTTAATCATTTTAGCCAAAGAGGAAAATCTATTTTTATTGCTTATGAGCGATGGTACTAAATTGGCCACGAGGCAGTGTTCTGCAGGAAAACAGCCCCACAAAAATTGTATCTCCCTGTATGACTCAGGAAGCCCACTGAGATGTTGGGGAGGGGAGCTACGCCCGGGTGATGGGCTGTAGGCAGAGGAGCATGTGGTGGGCTGCACTGCAAAGCACGATTGCACTGGGGGCTGGAACAGGGTGTGAGAAGAAAGACCTGCCCTTTCCTGCATCCCTGAGGGCGTGAGGGTCTAAAGCCGATGGGTAAAGGATCCTTTCCACACTGGGTGCTCAAAGAGTTGCCTCTGTGTTCTCAGTTGTAAATGAGATCATCTTCGGTGCGGTCTGGATGACAATAACCAGCCTTTATTGCACACTTTTCATGTGCCAGGCGCTTTGCTGAATGCTTTATGGGGAACATGTTCTTTAATCCTCCCAGCATCCCTTTGCGGGAGGTGCCATAACTCACTTTATAGATGAGGAAATTAAGGTCTTAGGTTAGATCATTTGCCTGAGACCAACAGCTAGTTGGTGGTAGGACTGGAATTTGAACCCAGAGACAGTCTGGCTGCAGGGGCTGTGCTTACCTTAACCACACTGCTTTTAAATAGCATTTTGCCCTAATGAAAATTGATAGTGTAATGTCCAGAAGGTTAGGATTTTTTAAAAAAAGGTCTCTGTCTCAGAGATTCACCAGGGGACCTGGCTAAAATGCCCTTGATCTTGGTTTCCAGCCTATAAAAGAATGATTATGCTATTCTTTACCTGCCCACACAGATGTGTTCTGAGCAGGCATGGATTGGTCATCAGGGCTCTGAGAACCTTAGGTGCCTAGGACTCCTAATTAAGCCATATGTACAAGGGTTTCCCGTCCCAACACAAGACTGAATTCTCCAAACTGTAACAGCTTTCCACCTACAGCTGACTTGGGATTTTAAACGCGCAATTTATGTGTGTTTAATTTCATGTGTGAATTTCACGTGCCTCTGTGTAAGGCAGGGACCAGAAGTTTTTTGTGTAACATTAAGGCATTTTTGCTGCGTCTTTACTGAACATCCCCTCTGAGGCAAGTTGTGCCCTGTCAGCAGAGATCATTACCAGCCTTTTGTCTTTGAGAACCATACTTTCCTTCCTAGATGTCCTTGGGGAAGAGGGAGTTTGAGGAACTGAGTGAGTTAATTCTATTCCCCAATCCCATGTTTGTTAGTCCTCTCTGTCTTCCCTTCCGCTTACTCCACCAGGACCTGCAACACTGGGGCTGGACGGGCTCACTGCAGTAGACTCCACACTGGTTTCCTCATGATATTTTGTATAGGATTGTACAGAAGAGTTAATTTGTACATCATGAGATCAAAAATTTTCAGCCCTTTATCCAAGCCAAAAGGAATGACAACCACCCAAACAGGCAATATTCCAGTGTGTTTTACCAAGGAAATTATAAATTCTTCCTTGTCAACTTCAGCACGAGTAACATTTTTAAAGATTTCAAGAGATGCATGAAAAATACATGGTCCTAGCTGGGCGTTGTGGCAGGCACCTGTAGTCCCAGCTACTTGGGAGGCTGAGGCAAGAGAATTGCTTGAGCCCAGGAGTTGGAGGTTGCTGTGAGCTGTGATGCCACAGCTTTCTACCCAGGACGACATAGTGAGACTCTATCTCAGAAAAAAAAAAGAAAGAAAATTATCCAAAATTAGGAAAATATTCATTGCATAGTCATTTATAGTAGCAAAATACATGAAATAGTTCATATGTTCCAACTACTTATGTATGTGTACATGCACCTCTGACAAAATATGTCTTTATTAAAAATCAAAATGATAAAAGCCATGTAGTAACATAAAATACTTTTTATATAAAGGAAGAAAGTTGCTAGGCGTGGTGGCTCATGCCTGTAATCCCAGCACTTGGGAGGCTGAGGCGGGTGGATTGCTTGAGCTCAGGCATTCAAGACCAGCCTGAGGAAGACTAAGACCCTGTCTCTAAGAAACAGCTGGGCATTGTGCCGGGGAGCCTGTAATCCCAGATGCTTGGGAGGCTGAGACAAGAGAACCACTTGAACCCAAGAGTTTGAGGTTGCTGTGAGCTATGACACTACAGCTCTCTATTGAAGGCAACAAAGTGCAACTCTGTCTCAACAACAACAACAAAAAAGGAACAGAATCAGATATGCAATCATGATACTGCCCTATTTATACTGTATGTTTTTTCACTTCTGGAATTTCTTTTCTTTTTTGAGACAGAGTCTCACTTTGTCGTCCTCAATAGAGTGCCATGGTGTCACAGCTCACAGCAACCTCCAGCTCTTGGGCTTAGGCGATTCTCTTGCCTCAGCCTCCTGAGTAGCTGGGAGGGAATTTTTTTTTTCTCTCTTCTTTTTTTTTTTTGAGACAGAGTCTCACTCAGTTACCCTGGGGTTGAGTACAATGACATCATAGCTCACAGCAACCTCTAACTTTTGGGCTCAAGCAAACTTTCTGCCTCAGCCTCCTAAGTAGGTAGGACTAGAGATGCTCGCCAACAACGTCCAGCTAGTTTTTCTATTTTTAGTAGAGACGGAGTCTTGCTCATGCTCAGGCGGGTCTTGAACTCCTGAGCTGAGCTGCCTCTGCCTCCCAAAGTGCTAGGATTACAGGCGTGATTTTTTTTTTTTTAGGCTAGAGTGTTGCTCTGTGGCCTGGGCTCGAGTGCAGTGGTGCCATCATAGGTCTGCAACCTCAAACTCCTGGACTCAAGCAGTCCTGACCCAGCCTCCCAAGTAGCGTGGGCCACAGGTGTGCACCACCATACCCAGCTAATTTTTTGATTTTTTGTAGAGAACATGTCCTACTCTTTTGTTCAGGCTGGTCTCAGACTTTTGGTTTCAAGCAGTCCTCCTGCCTCAGCCTCCCAGAGTGCTAGGATTACAGGCACGAGCCACTTCACCTGGCCCCATTCCTCCAGAATTTCTATTCAATTTGTTATCTACTCTGTCTTTTCATTTTTCATACCATCCTGTTTATTTCTTAGGTCATTGTTCCTTCCATTATCTTCTCAGCATTTCTTTTTGTTGTTGAAACAGAGTCTCACTCTGTGCCCTGGGTAGAATGCCATGGCCTCATTGCTTGCAGCAACACCCAGCACAATGCCTAGCTAGTTTTTCTTGTTTTTTTTTGGTTTTTTGTGTGTGTTTGTTTGTTTGTTTTGAGACAGAGTTGCACTCTGTGGCCCTGGGTAGAGTGCTGTGGCATCATCGTAGCTCACAGCAGTCTCAAACTCCTAGGCTTAAGAGATCCTGTTGCCTCAGTTTTTCTATTTTATTTTTATTTATTTATTTTTTAGTAGACAGAGACAAGGTCTCACTCTTGCTCAGGCTGGGCTGAATTCCTGAGCGCAAGTAATCCACCCACCTTGGCCTCCCAGATTGCTAGGATTACAGGGGCAAGCCCCTGCACCGAGCCCTTCTCAGCATATCAAACATATTTTCCTACATACTTTTTTCCAGATTGTTCTCTCCAATTTTTGTTTGTTAGGTCATCTGTAATATTTTCCTGTGAGCACTCCTTCATCTTCTGCAAGGGTTGTGTGTCGGACTCCACTATTACCTGCCATGGGGGAGGTGGTTTTACTTCGTCTTATGAATTCTGAATTTGTTCAGGAGTTCATTTCTCAAGCAAGGGCCTAATGCTACTGGACCTTTGGGTTCAATTCTCACAAATAGGGCTTGCTTGCTTTCTGCTACGTAAACTTCCTCTTCTGCCCTCAGACTCTACTACGCATCAAGAAATTATTTAGGAAGCCAGACATAGTGGCCCACACCTGTAATCCTAGCACTCTGGGAGGCCGAGATGGAGGCTCACTTGAGGTCAGGAGTTCAAGACCAGCCTGAGCAAGAGCACGATCACATCTCTATTTTTATTTATTTATTTATTTAGACAGAGCCTCAAGCTGTCACCCTGGATAGAGTGCTGTGGCATCACAGCTCACAGCAACCTCCAATTCCTGGGCTCAAGCGAGTCTCTTGCCTCTGCCTCCCAAGTAGCTGGGACTATAGGCACCCACCACAACACCCAGCCATCCTTTGGTTGCAGCCGTCATTGTTGTTTGGCGGGCCCAGGCTGGATTCGAACCCACCAGCTCAGGTGTACGTGGCTGGCGCCTTAGCCCGCTGAGCCATAGGCACCGAGCCCACATCTCTATTTTTAAAAAATAATTGAAATAAAAAATAATTTTTTAAAAAATTATTCATGGGTGGCACCTGTGTCTCAGTGGGTAAGGCGCTGGCCCCATATTCCCAGGGTGGAGTGTTCAAACCTGGCCTGGCTAAACTGCAACAAAAAAACAGCCGGGCATTGTGGCAGGCACGTGTAGTCCTAGCTACTCGGGAGGCTGAGGCAAGAGAATCGCCTAAGCCCAGGAGTTGGAGTTGCTGTGACCTGCAACACCACAGCACTCTACTGAGGGTGATAAACTCTGTCTCTACAACAACAAAAAATTATTTATGATTCACCCATGATTTCAAGATATTTGTAGTAGGATATTCTGTCCATCACATTGACCAGAAAATACTTTTCTTTTCTTTTTTTCTTTTTAGGCTATTTTTCTATTTTGCAGTTCAGCCAAGGCTGGGTTTATCCCTCCACCTTCAGGTATATGGGGCCAGCACCCTAGTCGATGAGCCACAGGCACCGCCCAGAAAATATTTTCTTTTACTGCAATTATATGAAAATATAATTGAATATCGTCGGAAACTGGAGGACCTTTGAAAATGATGTTATTTGTTATGGGTAGATATAATGGATTCAGAGCAAATATCTTTCTCTACTCTGCATAGATTCTCTTGTGTTTTATTTAAGAAATAATTATAAAACTCTTGTGTTTAAATTATCGTCTTTCGTTTCAGAACGCATATACTGCCACTGCCATCAATGGGACGGATTTTTGTACATCAGCAAAAGATGCATTCAATATCTTGTCTAAGAATTCAAGTCATTTTACATCCATTAACTGCTTTGGAGACTTCATAATTTTTCTAGGAAAGGTGAGATGTCTTGACTAAATAAAAGACATTCAGGGTGTGGCGCCTGTAGCATAGTGGTTACAGTGCCAGCCACATATACCAGGGCTGGCAGGTTCAAGCCCGGCCCCGGGCAGCTAAACAACAAAAAATAGCTGGGCGTTGTGGTAGGTGCCTATAGTCCCCGCTACTTGGGAGGCTGAGGCGAGAGAATCGCTGGAGCCCAAGTGTTTGAGGTTCCTGTGAGCTGTAACGCCATGGCACTCTACCGAGGGTGACATATTGAGGCTCTGTCTCAAAAAAAAAAAAAAAATTCCGAAAATTGGAGCTGGGCAACAATTCTTACTCTGCCGTAGATGATGTGCTTTATTATCCCTTTTACTCCTCAATGCCTGAGATATGCCTGTTTTGCTGATGAAACTAAGGTGTAATAAGTTGCAGGATTCCACAATAGGTGGTCTAAGCTGCTAAAGGCTCATTCCACAGGGCCGCAGCCCCCGTCTGGGCCTAACTCTGCAGTCCCAGTCTGCCTGACCCTGCCTCTCCCTTGACTGCCCTTCCAATGCTTGACCCCAGACATCCCTGCCTTCCCACCAAGGCTTCTGCATTCCAAGCTGAACATCCTTGCTTCTTCCAACCAAGGAAGGGACCCACACCCCAGAGCCTTCAGCAGTGCCTAAAGTGAACAAGCTCTTAGTCTCCAGTTGTGACCTGGCCAGTGCCAGTTAGGGGGACTGTGCCTCACCCAAACTTTGTGCCCTGTGGTATTCAGTGCAGTTCTCAGGGCATTACTGTTGGTCAGCTGTCAGCGAGGCTCTAACAGGATTGGATGTCACAGGCGTGTGCTAACCACAAACTCACTGAAGTCTCAGCTGCACCTGAGATGTTTCATGGGCAGTGATACAAGCACAGAATCATTATGCCTTTCAAAATAACCTGAAGAGTCTAAGTCGTAATTGTATTTAAATGGCTAATGGGTGATATAGTTTCTAGTTTAACTGCTTCCAAGAATTTTTGGAATGAGGTTTCATCTTTTTAAATAGAGTTATTTTATTTTATTTCAAATCATTCATTTTCCTATGTTTCCCAAAAGGATTATAGAATGGCTAATGAGCTTTTAATAAGTATGTGATATGGTGGGGCCACACCTACAGTGCATCTTAGAAGGGTACACGCGAACCTTACTAAATGCAGAATACAAATGTCTTCATATAATAACTGAGAAAATGCCAGGAAGGCTATGTTAATCAGTTTGATGAAAATAGTTCAGATTTTATATGAAACCAGCACATTGTACCCCTTGATTGCACTATTGTA